>JAYKKI010000102.1:6010000-6147500 GCA_039881145.1 Druceiella hillmani
AATAAAAGTGTAACAGTCAAATTTAGAGCGAAAGGTATAAAAATAGGTTTAAAATAATTTTTTCATTTCTTTTTAGCAAAGTAAATTATTAAGGTGCAAGGCGTCTGAACTTCCTTACGATGTGAATAAAAATCTCAAAATCTACTTGCATGAAGCTAGATGCTTGTAATTTTTCAGGCAAATACTTTATTATATCATAATAAACAAATAACAGTTGGAAAGGTATTCGTGACATCACTGCATTCTTGAATCCATGACACTGAATTTGTTAAGGTTTGTGACAAATTTGAGCAGTGCGTTAGAAATACTATATTTCAATGTGCATCATAAAACTTATAATAAGTTGTATTTATATTGCACTTATGTAGTTAATTTTTAGAGAAAAGTGTAGAATTCAATTTTTTCATTTAAATTTTATGACAAACTCATACTCTAATAAGTAAAAAAAAATGCTCAAATAGTGGGCCTTAATTAGTATCATGACCTCTAGATAAATAAAAGTAAAATTAATAGGAACAGATAAAACAATCCGTTATGTATACGTACCTGTAAAATCATTATTAGCAACATTTGCATGATAAAACTACGTACTTAAAGTAAGGCAATATCAATTCTTAACAAGCAAAATCCAATAGAGTTTTTGACTATAGTTTTTGTTTACTAAAGTGGAATAAATAATAAAATAAAAAAACGGTTAAAATAAATGTATCGTACCTATGACTTTCCATTACAAAGCTATAACGACTTAAAAACTGACGAATTACGATTCGCGCGAAAATTTTTTAAATATACAGATTTTAAATATTTTTACTAAAATATATCAGTCAAATATATTAGGTATTTGACTGATCTTCAAACATTTTTTTTTAAATTTGGATTCATAGGTTTTCTTTTAACAGCAGCTGAAAAATAATTATTTGAGCCTATTAAGCCTTTTGTGGCACCAATATATAAAGTGTTTATTGTATTTATGTGCCGTTGTTCACTTCGGCTTAAAACCTGCCTGCATTTTATTTTATTCGCTTTTTGATATAACAATTATATATGGTTAGTTATTTTTGAGAAACGCTAAAACCGGTATTGGTTAATTTAGATTTTAGCTGCTATGTATAAATTTTAAAAGTAACTTCAATTATTTCAAAAATACCCTTGCAATTTTCCACCCCCTCTTTTTAAATTTCACGTTTGTATGTGTTATAGCTCTAAAAGTTTCGTGGCGGGTAGTTTTCAGTAGGTAAGTGGTCTTCTTTTTTTGTTTTTTCTTATATATATATATATATATATATATATATATATATATATATATGTGTGTGTGTGTTTGTGTGTATATATATATATTTATATGTATATATATATATATATATATATATAAAGGTGTGTGTGTATAATATGTAAGAAAAAACAAACCTAGAATTATTTAGCGTTACAAAAAGGCAATCAATATTTCTGTTAAAATTAATGACATTTTAGTAAATTAAATTCTCTTCACATTAGAAGACAACTGGCCCAGCTATTGGTAGTCCCACGTTGTCTGATAGCTTACTAAGTTAATGTGGATATGATGGGATCGGATTTTTTTTCTTTTCTATCATGTTGCTGTTGTTTTCAACACCAAAATTTTTTGTTAAAAACGTATGTAATATTGACTAAACTAATTTTTTCTCCAAGCGCCTATATTTACTAATCTAGCAGAGTTTTACTCTGTTTTGTCTTACAAAATATGAAGTTCCGTTAATATACATATATGCATTTATATGAAAGCTATGAAGGACTCACACTTAGTGGGCACGACAGATAGAATTGGAAATATTAAATGCATTAATGTAATTTTTCGATATATACGTGATTAGAAGGAAATATTTCAATTGATATTTGCAAAACTTTGTCTTGTTTCTTCTTTATATATGTATGTATACATATCAATATATATTAATTTAGGTAACATTTATATAACTTACATAGTTGTAAATTCTCATTTGTTTAAAAATGATAATTCATTATTGTTTCACATTTCCCATGCAAATATCATTCGAATGCTCTCAAAGTTACTGGCAGGTTCAGCTATTTCAGTAAATTCGTGAACCTTGAGGTATATACGCGCGCGCTTGCCATAAAAAGAAGTCGCTTGCAATTTACGTTATTTCGGTGATATTGCGTTTGGATATTTTTTCGTTACGACGTTTTTGTTAAAAAATTGCATTTTAAGTTTTTATAATAGCATATTTTTATAATTGTTGTAATTATTAAATTATTCATTACAAGTTATGACGAGTGACTTCACTTGCGTGGAAAAAGGGAAAATATATGGTGGTGGGATAAAAATATTCTTTTGGAAAACGTGGAACCTAGCATGGAAAATGTACAAAATCAAAGAAGTGGCGTAAAAGTAAAATGCTGAGCACTGCAGTAGATAATAGCAAATTGACATATTTCAAATATGAGTTATCTTGTACTGAAATTTATATTCTTACGACGGGTACATTTTTTATTTATGAAAAAAAAAATCTATTTCGATAAATATATTATTCCATTTATTACCCCCAAGACACTGATTATTTTATGAAAATTTTATGGATATTGGTCGAATAGTTAAGACATGAAAACACAACAAATATACGAACTTACTTTTATATTTATTTTATTAAGCAGGATTAATTAGGATCAAATAATCGTTAATCGTATGTTTAGGAAATAGTTTTCGAGTTTATAAATTTTATTATAATTTCTATATTACTTCCCGTTTAAGTGCAAAAGGTGCTATAACGTAATAAAGAAAAGATTGTCAATTTATTGTTTAGTATAAGTCACTTACAGAATACATGAATTTGGCTTCCAAATAACTTCGTATTCAGCTGTGTTATTAGAATTCCAATATTATTTTTTGTAATATAGTTAATAGCGGCACCAATTATGCTGCAGCTATTAACATGGCTACTATAAAATTGATAATTTTTATTAAATATACAGTAAATGATAATTTGGAAACATATATTTGATCGATTTCTTTAACGACCGTTCAAACCGTCTTTAATTGAGAAGTAAAATTATTAATGAGAGTATCTTATTACCCAACCATCCAAATTCTTTATTTGTCGATTAACGAAAGCTAGACTAAACAGAGCAAATTCCTCCAACGTAACACTCACTACAATGCCTCTAAATTTCTAATTCCTCAACGAATGGATTTCATAAAGTTTTCAATGTGTGACTACACAAAAATATTTGTTATGAATACCAAACTATTACATTAAAATTCTCTTTTTTTTCGTTCAAAGGTGACATAAAATAAAGCAAAAAATATATATACATTGAAAGTTTGTGCTTTGTTTAATCATCTGTAAGCTAAATTTCAGTCATATTTGTGGCAAACAAATTATACAAATTTAAAAATGAACGGTGTATATACCAGAAAAAAATTTCCACAGAGGGACAATAATTATATATATAAAATGGTAAATTTAAAAAGTCTTCAACTACCTATTAATGAATATATACAACAGCTATAAATACGGAAATAAAGGTATACCCAACAAATGCAATATTTTGTTTTTTAAACCGAAAGAGTAATAAACATTACGTTTTCACACTATTTTGTTATAATAATACCATACTTTTATTATGCCATTCTTTTCGTTTCTGGAGTTTTAGAATAATTTAATAACATAATAATTAAAATGTTAGACGAACGTTAATAATTATTTCACAAAATCATATTGCATCTCACCCTAAAGTTAAACATCTCGCATTACTGAATTCAAAAATGGAAAATATTAAATTAAGTTAAACTGAGTTTTGAGAGTAATATCTAGTTATGTAGTAATTTTATTTTTGTAGAAAATCCCATGTGCATATTTACAAAATTACAGACATGTATGTTTAAATCTGCAAAATCTGTTTTCACTACTGAGCCCATAAAACCTTTCCAAACGAAATTTAACATGAGAAATATAAATAAATTTGTAATTGTACGCAGGATGATGAAACACAAATAAAACTTTTTAGATTTAATTACAACACACCAACGAACATAAAAAACGACAAAGAGCTAATTTAAGTACATAATTCACTTATTCGGGTTTAAATCATAAGCAAGAGACAGAGAAGAGTTTTGATTAACTGCTTACGAAACCTTTTAAACGCGTTCGAGTTTTAGCGATGTTAACTTCGAAATCTTCAGCAAGTGCAAGCAGTTGTTCACGTGAATGGAATATTCTAGATATGCGCTACGAGTGAGACGATCGATTTTGTCAATTGATTAAAATTTTCATGAATTTATAAAATTGGGTTCGCCAGAAATTTTAATCGCAAGAGGAAATTCCGTCAATGCAAACCAATTGGAAGTGAAGTGTTTATATCACAGTAAATTGATTCCAATTATAAGGTATTAATATTTATGAATAACGTTTCTTCAGATGAATATATATAAAACAACTCATCGTCAAGGGCAAATATTTATTCGTTTTTTTATGAATAGCCATCTGGCGAATTTACTGCTGGAATAGAAATTTCTCACAATCAATTAGGCTTACAGTGCATTTAGAAAGTAGGTAATAAAATAGGTAGCAAATTTTAGAGAAAAAAAACATAAAACCTGTGAAGCATGAGCCGGTTATGCACTTCAGATTTCATATATGTATATATAGACAGTTATAAATATTTACAGGCACAGAGTATTTATAATTAAACCATTTAAAGATATTAACTTTTCACAACATTAATTCTACTACATTTTTAACAGGCGTAAAAGCAAATTAATCTTAAAAATGTATAATTAAATAAAGAATTAAAAATCATTGTCTCTTAGATTTTTTCTTTACTTGCGCTATAATACCTTCCATTGCGCTTACTTTCAAAATTAAAGGTTAACAGGAAGTATCCGGATCTGTGATGAAGACTGTTGAATGAGTAAAAAAAATACGTTAAAAGGACCATAACTCTATACTTTGTGAACCATAAAATTGATTTTTTTAGCAATGAAGTCTATCGGATTCTACTGAATACTAACTACGTTCATATAGTGATTTTTTTCAAAATATTTTCCCGTGCAAGAAAGGCAAAGGGACCTAAACTCATATAACTATATATATATAAACGTGAAGATAATTAATATATAGATATGTCAGTAACTATGAAAGGAAAACAAATATTGTTAACGAACTGGAAGAGGAATATATTTGAGAAGGGGAAATGCTTCTTCAAACAATTAACTGCCTCAAACAAACAATATTCAGGACGTATTTTGTGTTAAAATTAAATAAAATAATGAAAACTAACAGCGTGTTGCTAATGATATTGGTTATTGGTTAGTAAATTTATTTTAGAAAAAAATGCTAAGTAAGTATTATCGATATGAGAAGTGAAATTCACTCAGTATGTAGTTACTGATAACAAATTCAGATAAAGCTAATATAATACTATTTACTCAAATAAAAAAAAATATAGGCTATTAATCATGTTGATGGAATTACTAAAGCAGTTGCAAGGAAGACCATTTAAAATAGATTTTACCAAATATAACATTATTCGAAATATCGGCTTTTCCCTTCTTTTTTTAGATTTTCTTGTCGTATAATTAATTATAAGTGCAACTAAAACTTAATTAACATCTCCCTCTTTAGTTTAAAGGGTTTTTGTTTTTATCATTCAGCATAAATCAGTCTATTTAAAAAATAATAATCTTCATCTTAATTCATGAAAAACTGCTCAAATGAATAATTTTTTTAATTATATCCATTTAAGCAAACATTGTAGAATCCCTGCGGCAAAAAAGGGCACATAATCTATGCTATTATGTCCCTTTTTTTGACCTACTAAAGAATTTAATTATCAAAAGTTTTAAAAATACTAGATATAAATTTGTAAAATCGAAACGATTCTTTTTGATGACCGGACATACTTAAGTCATATTGTGGTAATCATTTGATATTTTTTTTATTATATTTTAATACATCTCCAGCTATTTTGTTTTACCAGCGAAATTCCTCATTGATCTACAATTTGTTGAGTTTTAAGAAACGCTGCCCAGCTCAGTATACGTGCGGTAGAGATGTCTTATGAAATCAAGTCTTGTATAAATAACTTCGATGCCAACGTTACCGACGTTCACTGGTCGTATCGTACCACACGTTGAACATGAAATTATTCAAGTTCAGTGGGTCTCGAACCCATTCACCAGAAAAAAATAATCTAAGCTAGTCAGTATTTCTGCCAATTCCTTCGTTTAAAAAGACATACAGACATAATATTTTTTTTGTGACAGAGACAAAGAAAATGCAAATAGAGTCAAAGTTTTCACGCAAACGGTGTTAATAAATTGCGATCTTCTCCTCCCACGTTGTATGTTAACACATGTGGCCATATATTTACAACCAAATTTACTCGTTGCCGCAGCAAACAGATTCTGGTTTGACTAGACCAAAAAATAAACGAGCATCAGAATCTCGTTGAAGACGATCCTTTTATATTAGGAAAGTGTTTCGTGATATGTAATATTATGTATAAGTATATATGTATATATATATATATATATATATATATATATATATATATATATATATATATATATATAGGTATAAATCAAGAAGTAAGAAATTAATCAGTGCATCAACTTACATTACTACTAACTTCATGTATATGTAAAATTTGTCATTTCTTTTTACATTATTTTGTTCTCTATATATACTTTGTGATTTGATTGAATGAGTCGGTGCTTCTGCTAAATATTACAATTCAATTTGTCACTTTTAATCTCCCAGTTCAAACGTTTGTTTGTTTGGAGTTTCGGGAATGACATTTCATGGCAATTCCGTACAAAATAAATCAGTTAAATAGAATTCGCACTATGAAGAGTCCACGTACATTTATATATACATAACAATTAAATTGCCTATGACACATTTTACAGAGGTAAAAACAGAGAATTTAAAAAAAAAACGTATGGAATTTAGAATCATTAATATAGTTTTCCTTTAAAATTTAGATAAACTTACGAAATAGCTGTTTTTAACAGTTTTAACTTTAGCAATTTTGAAAATAGAGGGGGAACATGTGTCTTGTACATTTTTAACAATATCTCTTGAATTATACGAAATAAAATTCTAAAAAAATCTTAGAAATTACTCCTCCAAGTTTATTAGTATTACTTAATTTATACAATTTTTAGTATTAACTGTGGAAATAAACGCAAGTTAATATGCTTTATCAATTTAAAGTTTCTATGTTAAAAATTTTCTGACAAATATGGCCGTGGGCGACGGATAGACATGTTAATAATCTTAAAAAGATTGAGTTTTTTTTCTTCTGAAGCATGGACATATCACGAAATATACCATAACCTGAACGAAATATAAAATGGTCGCATCTCACTAATTTTCTGAGAAATGCGCTAAACTATTAAAACTTACCATTTGTGCGGTTACCGGATGTCGGGTGAAAATGCAAAACTGTCGCTTTAGAGTATTATTTCCAGCATTTCCACTTCCGATTGCAGCTCGCTTGTAATGCCTCGCAAATAATAATAACAAAGAAAGCGTGTTTGGATATTTGTCTCACAGATTTTCATAATTCTCTTTTCCTTTTGCTTGGGTCTAAATGTCTTTATAGAGCGATGCATTAATAAAGTTAATAAATCGAATTAACGTGTGTACTTTTGAACTTAACAAACAAAATAAATCGTGTAGAATAAAACCTGGTGTTTTTGATAAAAAAATAAATATGTAAAGAACATATCTATGTGTGATGCAATATGTATATTAAGGTTATAGTTTCTAGAGCCCAAAATCTATTTTTAAAACTATAAACCTTAATTAAAAATCGATTTAGATACATCCCAAATAAATACTGATATTATTTAAAAGGATTTCCCGCGCATCTCAAACAAAGTAAAAAATGGAAAAACAAATATTACTTAATTTTTATCCAACTATTCTAATTAAAATTTAATTTCTAAGGGTAAGCGATGCTTCGATCCACTTGCTGATGAAAATTGTTCAACTCGATTTTTTCAATGAATGAGCACAAGAAAAGTTTTGTCTGTTTCCACTTACAGTGTTTCTATGTTCATTATTTTTTTAATCCCCAGTTTACACTTGATTCGCAATTCAGTTTTTAAATTTGACGGTGGTAATAGCTCCGTTAAACGGAAAGCATGTGCAGTGCATCAGTAATGCAGCAGTGGGTTTATTCTTAGATACAGTATGTGAGATGTCAGATCAAACCCACTGTGTGTGCAGCACGTGTCTGTAGCAGCAGTCACACAGCACACTCGCGCCAGATGGCTAAATGATAACGTCGTAAACGCACCGTGCTATGATAACGTTGTATGATATGGTTTTCTGTATTGGATGTCACAGTGCAATGGTGCATGCGTTTGCATGCGTCATTGTGTAGCAGAAATAAACCTACAAACTGACAGTTGTGCTCATTTCCAAAATTTCCTATTGCCCGGGAAATTATTTCAAATAAGACCATTTAAAAACCCAGTAAAAATCATAAAAACTTAATAAATGTGATTTAACTGATTCGTGAAAAAGGGCTGATATGTATGAAAGTAGCAGTAAAAGCGATCTTCAATTGATTTCAGCTCTCAATACCTTTATTTTTCATGCTCCAGTTCCTTCTTTTATTTAAGTCGTGGTGCACGACATAGTGTTTCCTTTCTGATGATTCTCCGGTAAATAGAAGCAGCAGTACCTCGTCAGATGAGCTGCCTTCTAACCAATTTTTATCAGAAATGCTACACAGGTCGTCCTCAAACATATTTGCAAATGACTTTGACAAATGATTTTGTATTGCGTATGCAGCGCAGCGCGTTGCAGAACAAAGTTGCGCGTTATCCGGTCGCTGTGATATTTGACGTAACGCTATGTGCTGCAGACGTACTGTACTGCACACGCAATATATCTGGTGTGCTCCAGCTATATATCTGGTGTACTTCTTAAGAAGGGACCCTACTAATGTTATTAGTCCTTATGACTTCTGGAAGTTTAGCTGAATTTTGTCTCTAATTGTTTTATTAGGCTTTATTAAATGGTAAGTTTTCATCGCGACGTTAAATTTGTTACATTACAAGAAGTTTTACGTGGATATTCGTGTGATAATATAAATTTGATATTATGCAATGTTTAATAGTGAAACGAATTAATTTGAAGTTTTGCTAACTTCTGTTTGATATAATTTCTACTTAAGTGTTCCTTCGCCTATTTTAATTAGTTTATTCTTTTGCTGTTGCATATATCCTCTGCATATAATTATTTTCTTTTGGTAAATATGTATTATTTATTTACATCATTCTTCATAAGAAAAATTTAAAAAATTGATTCAAGTTATTTAACAATTACGATATTTAAAAATGAATTCATGATAACGACTATATATGACACAACATCATACTTAAATCCTAATACAGTACCTCACTATCTCACAAGGGATTCGGTATCATGAGATATCGCTGCTTATATTTCTGTCAAATATACTTTTTCATATCCAATTTTGTTTTTTTCTTTTCTTTGTAAAATTATATTAGTCATTTCCATTTCGTTTAGTGGGCAAGTGGTTTCAGCTAAATCATAAAAATTAAATGAAGTTTAAAAAAATAATATATTACTTAAAAAATTTCAAAATTATCACAATTTACCCACTTTTTTATGAGCGGTTTTATATATGTTACGATAAATGTCATTCAGTGTGTCCTTTCTTTGAGTTTCTTATTGGGAAATCAAACGTTATTTCTTTACTAAAATCGTGATACCGACAAATACCTTAGATTTTTAAAACAAGTTTATTTCTTTTAAATATGGTTACTGCAGAAATTTTTCTTACTTTTTATAATATCGCAAAATTGATAAAAATGGTAGATAAAATTCATATGTGTAGAAGGTGGTTTTATTAAAATTAAAAAAAAATGGAATTTTTAATGTAAATAAATAAACGAGAGAAAAAGTTTCGATTTAAAAACCTTTTCAAAGAATATATGATTTTATTTCGTTATACAGATCAAATACTATTTTTATTCATCTTTAATTAGATGTTATAGAAAAAAAATGCATGAAAAATTAAAAATCACTTTATTTACCATAATGTTTGCTGGTGAGAAGTTTTAGAGTTAAGAAATCCAATCAGTTTTTTCTTAAATTTTTTTCACATCACACTTCAAGTTTTTTCTTACTATCTTCTAATTTTTCTGCCCCTTTCCACCTACAAAATACAGATTTGCTTTTTTCTAGTCTCGTAATATAGTTTTTAAACTATAATTGAGTGTAAATAATACATCGCTCATCCAAAGAATGCAGCGATCCAATAATTACAGATACTATGATCACAAATATTCACGATTTTGTGAATATTCATTGAAAATTACCTCTAGTTTCTTTCATTGGATGTAAGGGTTTGTTAAGCAATCAGTTTCTGTGAAGATGTGAATTTCATTACATTATTGAAACATTGTTCTTAGGACATACAACATAATGCTTCAATTATATTGTTTAATGGTTTTCATAATTATTCTCTGTTTCATTTTCTGTTTGATTCTTGAAAATGTATTACCTAATCTATATAAATTCTTTATAAAATATATTTTAACTCATAGTATTACCTAATCTATAGAAAGTTGTTTACATCGTTTATTAATAAATATTAGAATAATAATAAATGAAAAAAAAGTTTAAGGAATATGATAACCGTTAATAAAATCAAAAGGCAACCGTTGATTAAATGAAAACAGCAGGAATAGAATAAATAGGTATGAAGATCCGAAGACTCGATGTTATTACAAAAAAAAATTCCAAAATCAAACTACATTTGACTTGGGTAATCATACCCAGTTTCCGTTTCTTGTAACTCAGAAAGGACGTGCAATTTTGAAGGTTATTTTTCAGTTATTAAAAGTAACATAATCTATGCCCTGTATTACTAACTAAACTTTGATTCTTCGACGATTTGCTGAGCTCATACAATTATTAATTTTTGTTGTACCTCCCCTTAGAACTGAATTATATTAAAACTCTCCTATTTTCCGCGGTGTTTAAATGCACACATATCTGACGGCGGTGGCACGAAGTGTGATTTATTTATGATAAGTGAATCTTTCAATTTATACATATTCTTTCATAACTCTGGAAATTATTAATAATTCTGTAAAAGTGTTCAGTAAAATATACCTTTTACGCATCATGCATTTAGTTATGAGTACGGCATAATACAAAAATTGTAAGTTGGATATTATATCATTTATTCAATAGCTTTGAATGCTATTGAATAAATGATACCATACACTAGTAAAAATATAGTTTTATTCACAACGACAAAAAAGGACCTAATGCCAGAAAATTATTATTATAAATTATTATTAACATGAAGAGTTAAGAAAGGTTTACTTGCTCTGTGAGATTTTGTGTGGGTGAGGCTCACTCCCTGATGTGACGAGACGTATAAATAAAATAGCATGTATAAACAACATACGACGTATATATAACATAGCAAGTGGATAATCTTTCCCAAAATCATATTTAACTTAAGCCAAACGATATTTTTCTAGCTACAAAAAAAAATACTCATATCAGCCTCGAAAGAGTCATTTGTAGAGACAAACCATCGTCTCTAATTTATTAAACAAAATGAGATCTAGCTCAAATAACAACAATGGTGTGATTATTAATTATATAGAAATATTATATATTATATAGAAATATTATAGTATTCATATCTTATTCTCGACATATGTTATACTCACCATTTAAATAAATCAATTAATATTTACTGACCTTGCAAATTTTCAGCACCTGCTGATCCTTTGAGACCACCATAGCTTCTAGCAGATAGATCAGATTAACGCCTATGGAAAAGGAAAATACTCCCATTCCTCTAAATATTATCTCTTCTCGACAATTATTATTGGCTTTTAGCTGTATTAGCTGATTCACATTCAAATTAGTAATTATTTTTAACGAAAACAAATTCCAAATGTTGTCTTGCATAAAATGCAAGACATCATTTGGCGTCCATAATACATTCCGAGCAGATTATTAAAAATCGATTGGTGAATCCAAATAATAAGATAACCATTATCGAACAATTGATAAAAAAATATATAAATAATTTTGAATTATTTTAATGCTTAACCATACCGATTTGCCCGAATACGACGCAGCCAAGCATTTAGGTAATGAATTTAATAGCCTGTAAATCTATGTATGGTTGTTTGATTTTATGCCGAAAAGTGTGTTTTAGTCAATTAGCTACAAATGTATTTAATGTAAGAGTATCATAGTATAGGTTTCTAAAAAAAAATAAAAAAATAAAAAAAGATAGTTAAAAAAATTTCCCGTACCGAAAGACTGCATAGTGAAAGCGTACTGAATAGTGAAACCGTAGGTGGCTTTCAGTTTTGACATATGTCCCACTGGAAAAAATAATTATATTTCAATACTGAACGCGGCCTACGGTTTCACATATAATGAATTATCGTGACATAGACATTGGGTGGCATATACGCATAGGGTGAGAAATATACGATTCAATTTGTCTTTTCCTTTGAAAATTTTGATGTATTAAAAAAAGGTAATACGAAGTACAAAG
This sequence comes from Druceiella hillmani, assembly GCA_039881145.1. Taxonomy (NCBI): domain Eukaryota; kingdom Metazoa; phylum Arthropoda; class Insecta; order Lepidoptera; family Hepialidae; genus Druceiella; species Druceiella hillmani. The sequence continues at coordinate 6,022,574 of JAYKKI010000102.1, forward strand.
TCAGAATTGGCATAATACGTTTAGAAAAATATCTAATGACGCCAATGTAACAGCATAGAATGTTAAACTGTGTCACTTTAGCAGCAATTTTATGACATATTTTTGGAAAATATGAATATTAAAAGCGCTGTTAATTGGCAAACAATAAATGTTTGTTTTAGGTGAAATTAACACAGCATGCAATTAGATCGATTTCCCAATGATATTATACAAAATATATAGATGTATTTTCAGCGCTCTAAGATTGATTTATTCTAAAAATAATTACTTGGATATTACACTACTAATTGTTAAGTATCAATTACTAATTTGTTAAGTGTCAATGCAATTAACCATAAGTGACAAATTAAAACAGAAAAAATTGGAAACAATAAAAAAATGACACTGATACTTCAACTTCACCAAAAATCATTCGTCAACGTTACCGGTTAAAAAGGAATGTCCGCACCGTTATGGAACACAGCATCGTATTGAAAGTAGTCGTGCCTTTATTTAGTCATATTCAATAAAAACACTGAAAACAAAAATTATTTCTGTTAACTTGAGATGACTAGATTTTGACGTTTGAAGATGAGCAAAGTCCTGAACATTAAATTTTTATTTTTTCCATTATTGTTTCCACGTAATCTTTGAAATCTCTAATCATCAACGATGTAGAATACACCGACTGTACTAGTTAATAACTGTCAAGCTTTCATCATAAAGAACAACTCATACTAACTCTGGTGCGCTTATCCAATTCGGGGTTATAGAGAAAATGAGAAAAAATAACAAAAATAATAAAATAAAATAAATAGCCACTATAAATCTTAATCATATTTAATGTTGCAGTAACAATACTATTGTAAAAAATATTTACAATGCGAAATTTTGAGATACATGGCCTCACTCATTGAAATGTCACACACATTTATATATATATATATATATATATATATATATATATATATATATATATATATATACACACATTGAACTGTCAAAACAATACCAGAGCTATTTCATTTATGTTTTCAGCGACTTTTTAAGTCTATAAATAAAATCGCTTTTCAACTTTAATTGACATAATGGCCGCATTAATTAAAATAATTTTATCGTGTCTTCATAGTAAATTATATATATACATATATATATATATATATATATATATATATATATATATATATACATTACATACGTTATTTCGAAATTGCGCTTCTATTTCAAAAATGTCAAAAATCATGTTTTTATTTATTATGATCTTCATTGTAAATTATAATAAATAAAAACATGATTTTTGACATTTTTTAAATACGAGCTCAATTTCGAAACAACGTATGTAAATGGAAGGCCCTTTCGGTAAAATATAGATAGTATATTATTTATAACATTCCATAAATTTTAATGCCAAAATACTTTTAAAATAAGTTTTCTCATGCTTGATGCTTCATCAAATTCTCATCTTTATTATCTATTATAGCATGCGTCATTTTCTAACTTAGGTTTTGCTGCAGCTTTGAGCGACCTTCGAACGAATTTGAATTTAATACCATATTCTTAAGCATCTACAAAGCTTTTTGTGTACTTAAACTTCTCCGTTATATGTTTTGTTGTATCAAAGACTATCGACTCATTTTAGAAACTTAAATGCAATAAAGAGAAAAAATATGGCTTTCAGTTTGGAGATTGGTTAATTGAGTAAATTTTGTAGCACGCCATTGTAATAGATTATTTGTTTTGAATGGAAACCTTTTTGACGTATATAAAAATTTATTCATAGATGTGGTAGCTAAAAGATGGTAATAAATTTTCATCCAAAAACAATTTTCAAAACTCATCAAAGAAAATTTTAGCAAAGCTTAGCATTGGAGAAGTACTTATAATGTGAGATGTTTTACAACTTACAAGTTCGCATCCTATTAGGATTTTCTAAATTATTTTTTAGAAAGCCTTAATTTTGAGGATACAAATTTTGTATCCATAGGTTTTTGCTCCAAAAATATATAATGTTTTAAAATTTGCTTCTTTTTTGTAATCTTAAAATGAAAAAAGAATTGTTTTCTGTGAATTGCAATTATTAAATTCTCAAAAAATATATTCGATTTTCATAATTATTACATTCCTTTTAGTTTGCAAACAAAGCTTTTATCCCGTAACCTTCTGCTCAATAATCATCATGTCTTTTATTTAAAAAGACTATTTACATTCGGGTAGTTAATGAATATATTATTTAATGAAATATAAAACTTTCTTCGCATTCCATTAATTAATTAAGAATTTTCTTTGGTAATAAAATGGGATAAATTGGTGAGAATATTTCAAATATCCAGTAATAGTACACAATACAAATTTCTTGAATTATTTTAAGCTTTTAGATGGGATAGAAAGTATAAAATTGCATATATTAGCGAGTTATGATACATAAATAAAATGTATTTTTTCATAAATTTCATTCAGGAGTTTGGAATTTAACTATAGTATTACTATTATATAGTATAACTAATATTAGTAACTAAATAACTTAAAACATATTTCTATTAATGTAAATAAAAAAAATTTCTTTGCTTCATTTTTCTTACCTCGACACATATTCTAACTTTTTTTACCTTTTCACTATTCCTTACCTTCTCCTTGTGATAATCGTTACGTAAAATGTACAAGGGCATTCTATAAATTTTACAAAAGAGATACTGATATTTAAACAATTTATGTTAGTAATGAAATCTTGTAACAATAAAACTATCACCATAATATTAAGAAAATTTCGAAAGTATGTGAAAAATTAAATATGGCAAAAATTCAGATTTGCGCCATTTGCTCAAAAATGCCAATAAGTCCAGCCACTGTATCATTGCCTTAAGATATTCTACTTTTACTTTTTTTCCCAACACTATCACAGTCACAGTTTAATAAAATTTTAATATCTGATTCCACTAATTTCAAATTACGACTTACTAATAAATAATACATTAGTAAAACACTTCATCTTCATTCTAGTATATTACAGATGCATTTATAGGTATCATCTACCAGTATTATAAGTGCACCAAGTAATCCAAGAACACAGATTTACTTGCTACTATTTCTGAAGAATATTCGAGTGTTTTTAATGAAAATGGCTAAAAAGTTTCAAAACTGTCATTGTAGTAGTAGTCACTTGTAGTATTTAAGCTTCTTTAAAATTGCAGCTGCAAAAAGGATGTTGCAAACCGGAAAGTAGAAAAGGAACAAGCTTCTGATATTCATTTAAGGCTTTGTTTAAAATTATTGTGTTCAATTTTATTATTAAATAATCATACAGTAGAAAAATAACATAAAATTACGTGCATGAAACATAAACAGAAATAAGGATTGAGAAAAAGAGAGAGGTACCTTATATTGCTGTAAAAATAATTTTTTTGTTGGAGGAAATGAAAGGTATAAAACATAAAATTAGGTACTTTTTATATCTAGAAAGTTTCCCAGAAGTTGTTCGTATAGTTCGTAGTTCCTATCAAACTCATCAAATTAGTTCATCATTTTAACTCCCACTTAAGAAAATGGAGAAAGATAATTTTATATGTAAATTGTATTTCAATGTTATTCTTCAACACCATGAAAGTTCTCATGTGATGCAACATTGAATGAAGTACATATTTGAGATATTTGAGCTTTCAATATGCTACTTAGTTCCTTGTAATTAAAACAAGAAACTTTCGGGGTATTACGCTCCAAGTATTTTAACACGATTTTATCGAATACAGCATGGAGAAAATGGTATTTTATTCATTAATATTAGTGTACTACACATTTAAGATAAAGAGGTTTTCTTGTTTCAAAAGAGGTCGTGAATATGGAAATGTCTATACACGAATAAATATTTGTTTCTTTTTAATATTACAATAAAGTTATTCTATTATCCAGCTTCTTAATTTGAACTATATTTCCATTATTGGCATCATAGCCGCCTTTTACTTCTGAGCTTCTAAAATTGTGTTTTTCATTACTGTTTAAAGAAATAAATAAGTAAAAAATTGTAAAAAATTAAATACTCGGAGTAAAAAAGTCTGTATTAATTTAATATTCCCATTGCGGGGTCGAAAACAAGGCAGAAACATTTAAAAAAAATTAAAATTCTGCGGAATAATATTCAATTCCTTTTTTTTAATAAACAATTTTTTTTTAAATTGTAAGTTTTGACTAACGCCTATATTTGAAAAATATCATTGGAGCATATTTATTTTACTTAAAAACACTTAGAAAAAATATTACGATCATGTTGCATTATTCATTAAGGAACGTGTTATGTTATATCATAATCTTTATAAATTTATTTTAATATAATTTTTACTTTAATGTCGCTTTTAATTAACAAAGAAAAGATGTTGCTGTATACTAACCATCGCTAATATCATATAATTCTGAATTTACACACACAGAATATTTAACGACCTCATATCTTTACTATATTTTATTCATTCATTTCAACACATATTTCACTATTTTTTGAACTTAAAAGTTATTAGGCGGTAAGAGTTTGTTTTGTTCCTATTGCTATCTCCCAATCTAGTTGTACATCCTGCACATTTTTTAAGAGCAATTTATATAAACACATTTGCACATTATGAAGAATCTTTTGAACCTGGAAGCAAGTATTTGAAAATCGTATCAAACCAGTTTTCCATTAAAAATGCAAAGTTCTTAACTGCTTGATTTCATTTATTATGTGTCTGTTTATTATAATATATTTAATTGAATTTTTTACATCTAAATTAAACTATGTGATGTGGTAGTATTTCTACTTTATTTAAATTCTTTACCTTTCGTTGTACGATAACATCTTCAGGTGGGCATTTGGTAACAATATTGTATCTTTACAAATTGCTTACCTGAAGATGTTGTAATACAACGAAACCTACGTCGTGGTAAAGAATTTTAATAAAGTAGAAATAATACTACATTAAAATAAGTAGAAATGTACTTTCTTTGATGTTTTGTAAATTCTTTGTTGTTCAATAAATTTAATGATGTGTTTTCATCTTTAATGTAAATTATTTAATTATAATTTAAGTTAAAGTATAGTGTTTTTAATTTTTTTGATAATTATTTATCATTTTATTGAAAATATTCCAAGATCATCTCAGGTATTACATAATTTTAACACTGTAAGTATTTCCGATAATTCCAAAGTCATAATCGAAGGAATCGAAGAATAAAAACAGAACATTTGTTCTTTTGTTTATAAATATTCTTAAATAAAGCCATCACCAAAATGTATACATAAATTATAGTGCTAATATTGATGTCTCAAAAATATTTTTAGTTTGAAAATTTGTTCTGATCACGATTGCTCTCATCAAAAGAAAATCAAAAACTTACTTTTCGATTCATGCTTATTAACATTGATGGCCACCATAATTTGTTGTTAAGGTTGTTTAGCTCAGATTAAAGGACAACCATTCACTGTGAACTACAATATCTGATATTATTTTCAGTAGATAAGCTCAAATCCAAATAAAACCTATTATACATGAGTAGAATTAGTACTCTAAAAGTTAAAAATAAAACGAGTTAAAAATAAATATTTAAATGTAGATATTATTTAATTACAAAAATTAATATTAATTCAAACATACGAGTACAATATTTGATCATTACTGGAAGTTTTCTTATATGAAAAAAAAGACAGGTAGAGACCTCTACCCTCCCTCGGTAATGAGGGAAAAATTAAATAATTTTTTATTAATGTAGCTATGGTTTTGTATGATTGTGTAGAAATACGCTTTTGTATACGACTGTACGTATGTGTTAGTGTAGACTATGTTATATGTGACAACGTCTTATAACGCGGTTGGGGGGGGGGTTATCACTTACAGCTACGAAAACTGCCGTGAATGTTATACGATACATAGTTGATAGTGCAAGGATGAGACAAATCATTGTAGTATCATTTGATAAATCGATTCAAGGTCTTGAATATATTTTGATCAGAATTGCACCAAATGGGGCGCTTGAGGTGGAAAGTGGATGGCGCGACACATTTTATCGAGCGCATCTCGATTCACTGTTGCTTATCGTATGACTTAGTGGGTCGTGTATTTATAGTCAGACTAATTATGTCAAAAAAATGTGTCGTTCCACTATAAGGAGTACTGAGGAGACATTGTCACTCATTTAAATTAATGAATGTAAATTCATTAAAATTCCTAATAAAATATTGAAATGATATAAATTGTCAAAACATTTATATAATAAACGTAGCAAACACTGTAATATTAGCAAAGATCTTGAATCTTTGCTAATATCCCACCTGAAGATGTTGTAATACAACGAAACCTAGGTCGTGGTAAAGAAATTAAAGAAAGTAGAAATAAAACTACATCAAGTAGTTTCATCTAATTGTGAACTAGGAATTTATATTAAATTTCTAACATCCAAATTAGATTAAATAACTATATATTTCCTTTAGTCTCAAGATTCTACTAATGGATGTATTACTTAGATCATTTTGTAAAGGCTGATATTCTTCTGAGAGAAATAAAGCATTATACAGCAAACAATTTGAAACAAATTCTGTAATCATAAATATCTGCTAGCTTGCCAATTTTTGTCTTAGAGCTTTCTATATATTGATTAAATAATTGATGAGTTCAATGCTTAAGGTAAATTAAAACAATGTTAAGTTATTCGATTATCAATTTACGTTATTCGATTGTCTAAAATATAAATTATATAAAAAATGTTAAGTATAAAAAATGTTAAGTTATTCCATTGTCTAAAATATAAACAATGTTAATTTATTCGATTATCAATTTACAATTAAAATTGATGAATCCTTTCTGATAGAGATTAATGTTTTCTAGCAACAGTTCTGACATATTTATTTATAAAGAGTGCTCGACAGATAGATATTACAACTTTAATTTCGATTTCATTGATTTTCCCCATCACTTTTCACTCATTTAGAAAAGAACTACCATTAACAGAAGTGGCCATCAAGTCAGAAGGTCAATGAGTATTATTGTATAATTTTCTGCAGCATTTTGAATACAATTCAGTATGTACATATAAATCCGGGGTATTAGTTCTTCACTTGCGTAAACATAAACAGAAATCCAATTTACATTTGTTGGTTTTTTTTAAAATTTATTTTTGATAAAGAATATTCATTGTTTATTTGCAAGTTTGAACATAGAATAAGATCTTCAATATAAACTTTAAATTTATACTGAAATATATGTTAGAGTACCCAGGTATAAAAAAATAGATTGAAACGATATCTTTCTGATTATTGAAAATTACATTGCCCATATTAAAATTATTTACATTGGAATATTTGCTCTGTGCTTTATACCGACTACAAGATAATATAGTATATGAAGGTATATGTCCTTTAAATTTGTAAGCACAAAGCATCATTTGAAGAAAATATTATTTCATTGAATTCACAATATTAAACTATTAAAATTGTAATCTTTTGATTTTAAAAAACAGTAAATAATAAAAAAGAAACATTATATACAAAAACACTTGCTCCGTCTTTTCAAAAGGAATAAAGTTAGGCAATATTACTTTTAAAGGCATTTAATAATTTTATTAGTACTTTTGGATGAAGGTTCAACTTTTATTTTTAACGATTATTTAATATATTTGGAGTTAATTTTGCAGAAATTCATTATTCACAATTAAATGACACTACGTCATGTTATTTCTACTTTTTTTAAGTTCTTTACCACGACCTAAGTTTCGTTGTATGACCTGAAGATGTTGTAATGCAACGAAACTTAGGTCGTGGTAAAGAACTTAAAGAAAGTAGAAATAATACTACATCACGTAGTTTCATTTAATTGTGGATTTTTAACGATCCTAAATTTCGTTAAAGATGGTATAAGTGGGTACTCGTGTGTGATAATTAATGATTGTTTTTAATTTATTAACAATAGTCTTCTAACTTTTGTTACGAAAGGAAGAGAATATAGCATTTAATATATATTTGTTAACTCTATACATACTCAATAGCTAAATAACTCTCTAAAATTAATTTTGCCAAAAATTACTTCATGTAAATAATATAATTATGTATGCTAAAGGATTGATACACTCAACCAATTTTAGTGTACCTTATATAATTTACGTTGGACTATTTTATAATTGCAAAAGTTGTGGTTACGAGCTGAATCCACTTATATTAATATTTGTGTTTTATTAGATGACCAAATTGATTAATGGCCAAAATTTCATCCTTATGTAAATATTTCAGCTATGGTAGGATAGTAAGTAATAAAATAGTGTTTGATTACAATTGAAAATATGTCCAGCATGCAGGAGTACCAATATTTTTGTGACTAAAATATTTATTAAAATTTGCTTATTCATAAACTACGTGTCACGTTTTTGTGAGGAAAATGTTTCCACTGCACGAAATTACGACTAAACACGAGATTAATAATAAAACTAAATGAACCATAACGTAATTTTTAATTACTATTATTTATTTAAATAGTTGATAAAAATAAAATTAAAAGCCAGTTTTTTAATGTTTTTCCACTATTGTAAATAAATTCAAATAAAAAACACTTTCTGTCAATTTGTTTTATTTTGATTTCTACTAAACAAATTTGGATGTATTTTTTACAGTCGTGGAGAGGTAATTTATCTAGATAGGTTTTGTATATAAAATGTAGCGTAGATACTGATGTTATAGATTTTAGATTTAGATTTTAAATTCCAGTCTAATCTAATCGCCAAAGATATCCATATCACGACTTCTACATAAGCAAAGACGTGGGGAACAGCTACTTAATGAATATAACTTTAAAGGTTTTATATAAATTTAGTTCTGTGAAAATTGTTAAGACGTAACATTTTATTAAATACGCACTCATACCCTTATTTAGAATGTACATTTAATAGTTATATAAATCGTATCGCTCTTTACAAGTTATTTAAATAAACGCTGCCAAAGTGTTAGCAATAAAAATAATTATATTTTGTAAAGCATTGACATCTAAATACATAGTCATATTTATTAAACTTAGCAGTGTTTCGCCGAAAGCTCTCCAAAACACGTTTAATTAAACTTAAATGAGAAACATAAGTGCGTCAAACATACTTTGATGAAAATATTAAATAACACATGATATTCAGTTATGTTTGCGTGTTATTTTGAAAAGCGATCTTGAATATAATATAACTCGCGCAATGCTAATGAAATTTTACAATTATATATTTCATATAGCTACGGAGACGACGAGTTTTAATGCCATTATAAACAGAAAATTATTTCTGTGTAACTGCTACTTCCGTCTTCGTGCGTATATGGTATTAAACAAGTCAAATACACTAATCAAAGAGCGTTTGCAGAAAGAAGAAAATGTTTTAGGAAGTTGATACTTATCATATTATTACAATTTTTGATGAAGTGGTTAGGTATGTACAATAGCTGTTGTTTTAGAGGTACACAATTTTAAAAGGAAAAAATGCCGATAAAAGCCATGAAAATGACAATGGTATTGACTTCATCGAAAAGGTAATTATATGCCATTTATATATAAATATAATTTCAGGTATGTGGGCGCCGCTGCTGCACGGATAGCTCAAATGAAGCGCAATCTGGAAGTCCTATTTTCAATCATTTTTCGAGCAATAATTACTTTTTTGGTTAAATGGCTATGTCAATAAACAGATTTGGAGTAAGGAAAATCCATGTTTCATTATTGAGATCATTAATGTGATCGTTGATACATCTACAGAAAGTCAATGTTTGTTGTGCTTTATGGATTGGTAGAATAATTAACCCGAACTTCTTCAAAGGTGATGCCGGCGATAAAGTCACATTCAATGAGAGCGCCTTATATCGATTATTACTGACTTTTTTATTCCCCAATTTAATAGTATTAATATGAAAAAGCAATTTTAAAAAATACTGTGCAACATGGCATACGGTTTATGTCACGTTGCACAGTATTTTTAAAAAAACGCGACACAATCAGTTTATTGCAAGGCACATTCGACGAGCACACCATTTCAAGTAATGGCCTTGGAATTGACCTCCACGATTGTGTAATATCATACCTAGGATTATTTTCTATGAAAATGTGTGAAGTCGCTAGTCTATTCCTATAAACCACAAATATTGTACCACTTGAAGGCCAACGTTCGCTGCATTATTGCCAAAACACAACCTCAACTGGTAGAAAATCGTTTGATGAGAATTGGACTTTCAGAATGCACTTCACTCAAGCTATCCGCCGCGCCCATATACCTGAAATCGTATTTAAACGCTAATGGCTTAATATTACATTTCAATGGAGCCAATATCACGGATCGGCTTTATTTTTATTTTTTAGTTGCATACTAAGAAAATACACCCGTTGTTTTTAACAAAATATTAATATTTTTACCCATTTGTACTTTTGCCAAAATTATTGATCTCATCATCATCCTCATCCTGAAGGATTTCAATGTAAGTAAAATAAGTAGGGGACTTTTAAGGAAATATTAGTAAATAAACATGACACACATCAAAGTATGTTCATGTGCTTTCAAATATTTATTTAATTTCAATGCAGCATTGGATTGACCATAGATTTCTGTTATTTGATAATGTTTAGCGTAGCGAACAAAATGTTAAATTTTCGAGTTCGAAAATTTGTTTTGTCCTTGAGTAGTGCTATCAAAAATATTCATCTATGCCCTATAAATATTAAAAAAAATAACAGGATTGGATCATAATACATTTTAGTTTATTGTTATTTCATCCATGTATAGTACCCATTATTTTTCATTGTAATTGGAAAAGTTTTCCGGAGATGTAGTGAAAAAATTTATAAGTTTTCTAAGTTATATATTTTCATAGCTGTGTCCTAACTACATACATAATTACGTTAAAGAAAATAAGGAATTATTATACAAATTATTTAACTACATAATAAAATACATAAAAATTTTAACTACATAATAAAATACATAACATAATAATATACATAACAAATGATTTAACTTGTCTACCCTTCGGATGAAAAATATCATTTGAAGTCTGCATGGAAATTACAAATACATGAGCCAGTCAGCCAGGATTTTAGGCATACTTAGGCATTGTGACGTAAGTAAATAACATCAATGATATTTTATTAAAAGTATTATTTTCGGGACAAGAAATGGATATCTCAATAATTTTTCATTAATGTTGGTTTATTACGCAAGCAGAAAATTTTCTTACGATGCACATGGGATATAAATATTATTGTTGGACGAAAATCGTAGAGGAATATCTAATTTCCTACAGAAATATTTCATGAATATTAATCAACAGAGCGAACATTTCTAAAGCCCTTAACACAAAAAGTTTTTAGAAATACTTCAAATTTCGTAAGAATCATGAAATAAGCAAATTTATAATGATTCTATTCTATTGACTTTATTTAATTCTTGTTACATCTTAACTTTGAATTATGCTTGTATCACCGGCATAATTTTATATCTAAAAAATATACTAAATTAATAAAGCTAAAAATACATTAAAAAATCTTTAAACTCTTTAAATATTTCCAAAAAATGTCTTTTCATAATGTAACACGTTTAAATAAATGATATGTTCCTATATTTTTGAGATGTTATAGTTGGTAAATGAAAATAATAGAAGATATAGAAGTTATAATTCATAAATCAAAATAAAGACAAGATATTAAGAATTTCATTACAAATGTGACAAATGTTATCTAATTAAGACTTTCATTACAAATGTTATTTAATTAGGACTTTCACAACATTACTTGCAACCTTTAACATCCCTAGCGACAAGCCAGTATTTTGGGTGATAATCGAAATAGAATGACTGTATCTTCTAATTATTAACTTAACTGCGAATACTATTTAAAATATTATTATTATCTGTTAAGAATCGCAGGCAATTACAAAGTACTTAACCATGAATACATGTCTATAAATAGAATGCAGTATACTTGAAACTTTTGATATTAAATCCAAATATTTTTCAAATAATTGATACTTATATTTTCAGTGTAATGTAAATCACATATAAAAAGATGTATCCATTTTCATTCAATATATGGGGTAAAATATTAGAAACACCCTTTTTAAATTATTTTTACGAATATTGAGGATGTTTTACTGATTTAGATGGAATATTCAAAAATCCTTGTTGTATTAAATACAAATTGTTAAACGATTCGTAATATATTTGTTTGTTGTGTAAACCAATATGTTTTTATTCGTAATATATTTGTTTGTTGTGTAAACCATTTTCATACAATATATGGGGTAAAATATTAGAAACACCTTTTTAAATTATTTTTACGAATATTGAGGATGTTTTACTGATTTAGATGGAATATTAAAAAATCCTTGTTGTATTAAAAACAAATTGTTAAACGATTCGTAATATATTTTGTTTGTTGTTTAAACCAATATGTTATTAAAAAAACGTCAACTTTTAATCATCCTTAAGAAAAAGTAATATATTTAAAATTTTAAGATCCTATTAGTTTATGTTCATTAAATTCGAAAAATAATTTTTTCCATCGGTAAAACATTAATGTCGCTTCATTATTTTCGTTAACAAAATAATAATAGTCTTAAGAACGTCAAAGCATATAAACATTTTCGCATGTTTTGGCCACATAACTTGACGTGAACCCTAGAAAATATAGTCATAATGGGCAAAATAGCAAAAAAGTTATCAAGAGGCGTTTTTTCAGATAGACGGTCGGGCCAAATACGAAACCTGTCCGGTACGCTCAACAATACCACACAATGCGATCAGACCGAAAAAAGTAGAAAGAAATAATACTATCCTGTGACTCTGTCTCTAAATAGATACGACCCTCAGTCATAAACGACTAAAATGAATGAAGTTTGAACGATGGATACTTTAATGTTGCAAACAAAATATGTTACTCAGTTTCACTAAAAGGTAATGAAACAAAGACACCTTTGTACTACATAAAATGTGAAACTTTAATTATTTCATATAAACTTGTCCAAACAATTCACAAACCTACGGGTGTATATAAATTTCTGTCGTATGGATGGGTACAAAGAGATAATAAAAGCTGTATATCACATTTCATGTGCAAATTGGACATGCAAAAAACAAGTCAAATTTTGCCAATAAGAAATGTCTTCTTTAGGGAAATTTCCAACTGGTTTCCAACGGAGTCGTGACGCTTGCAAATTTTTTACAAACATCGTAATAAATATCAACATTGGCTTAAATCGTTATCATATTACCGTTTCTTATGTTTTTAAACAAGGAAATTGAGCTCAAGTGTTATTTTGTATATGTTTGGCAACGTTAAATAAGACTAGATAGTATATAGGGAATATGAACAGAAATTAGTCAACAAAAATTAGCATTCTTCCTTCTCCGGTCCATATTTATTGTTTTTATTAACCCAAGTCATATTTTTTACAGATTTTCTACTCTATAAAATCAATGTTATTTAACTCGCTTTTTTCAAAGATTTCGACCCTTAGTAACTAGTCGCAAGAAATTTTTATTTAAGGATGAATTTTACCGAAAAAATTGTCCTTTTTACAATTAAATAAGATCTTGATATAAAATACATGTTAAGTTTCAGTTTCCTATAAAGAAAAATTATTAAGAAATATAGATTTTAGAAATGTTTCATATAATAACATTTAACTATATCTGTATTAAAATATATATATGCAAATAATAAATATATATACATGCAAATAATAAATGTTGTTATAACTAGCTCGTATATTGAATATATTTGGCGTTAATTGTGTAGAAATTCATTATTCACAATTAAATGAAACTACGTTATGTAGTATTATTTCTACTTTCTTTAAGTTCTTTACCACGACCTAGGTTTCGTTGTATTACAACATCTTTGCTAATAGCCCACCTGAAGAAGTTATAATGCAACGAAACCTAGGTCGTGGTAAAGAACTTAAAGAAAGTAGAATTATACCTTGTGATATTCTTCGAAGAATACAGTGATAAGAATTAATGTAACAATATATATATATATATATATATATATATATATATATATATATATATATATATATACACATATATATAAACTTAATTAAACTATATATTTCATAATCCAATAACAACACTTCACAAAGCGTGTGTATCTGTGTGCAAAGTGTGTGCACCATTCTTATAAGCATACAGTAGAAGTGATGCTACTACAGCGGGTAATATCGTTTCATGTGATTTTTTTATTCATTTAATTTTTATCATAACTTGTCTTTCAAGTGATATATTAATCATATGATTTACAATAAAATAGAATATTCTGAACCCGAAAATATAATTCAATTATTTGTTGATTTGGTATTTGAAAAACGTGTCGTTCTTCCGCTCTTATGTGTATGCACACTTCTTTCTGTATTTATTTGTTATCATTATTACAACTTTTACTTTTTCCCGATTTCTTACCATCGCTATTCAATTGCAAAAACTATTTTCAATTCAAAATACCTCTATATTTACTTTAATTTCAGCTCTATACATAAATAATTTTATGGCCTTAAACATTTTTAAAAGTTACATAAAAAATATTTAAGGTTAAATTTTAAAATGATAACTTATAACCTATTTCTTGAAACTACTTGAAATACTGAACAGGTTAAAATATATTTTTTTATATATCCTACACTTCAAAGAAAATTTATAGGGGTCCTCTACTCACAGGTTTATTTAAGGCATCTCCAGAGCTTTGTGCTTGTCTGCGTTCTAAGACACTACTCCCAAGTATAGTATATTGCTCCATAATTAGAATGCGCACATCAACTTTTTTTTAAATTAAAGCCTTTCGACATAAACAACCCCATAGGCTGTAGAAGCTCTCATCAAAATAGACCTAGTTAAATTTAAATTTTATACGAACAGACAGAGCATAAGTGACAACGCATAAGTGAAGTGATGAAAGTTGCATTGTATGTAGAAAAGAGGCCGAGTATTACCTGCCCATAATTTCATTGTTAGAGGTAAGAAAATCATCAATCATAAAAAAGTACAATAACAGATTTATCGTTACTGTTTAGTTACTAATTTGTAATTAATAATAAACACAGTCATAGTCAACTAATTAGGGATGGATGGATACTTGGGAAAAATTTATTGCGAATTCTTGGGAAACCCTATTTTTAGTAAAAGAAATATAAATCTGACTGCCTGTTAGGTAACTTTTTCTTAAGCGGCGTTCATTATCAAGTAAATACAAAAATAATCTCTGTCAATGATTTATATGAAAACAAATAGTTTGCATACATAATTACTGCGTTTTCTGCCGGACGATGTAATTAATATGGTGGAATATTGTTATGTTGTCTAATTTTATATATATATATATACATATATGTGTACAAATATTCAATAATGTGCACATTTCCATCGTCATTTCTAAAATAATCTTCAGCTGGGCAATTTGTAAAGAAAATGCCCACCTTAAGATGTTTGTTATTCATCGAAACCTAGGTCGTGGTAAAGAATTTAAATAAAGTAAAAATAATACTACATCACGTAGTTTTATTTAGTTGTGAATAAAAATGAAATGATTCGAAAGTCAGGATAAAATGCCGGCGTAGAATTTACAAGAACCATTCGACGACGAATAATGAAAGCAAAGCTGTTCGGAAGAGTTACCCGCAAAATTCCATTACTAAAATTAAAACAGATTAACATGCTTGGCGCTTGCAAGGAAATGTAAACATTGAAAATTATTTCAGTGGAAACATATTTTTTAAATAGTTTGGCACAAATATTTCTTCTAAACCTTGTATAATATTACTGTGTGGAATTTGTATATAAATATTATGATTAATACATGATATTATTAATATACGTCTTAAGAACTATATAATTAAATTAATAATGCATAATAGCAAAAAAATTGGTTGTACTTTAATTATACAGAGGTCAAACTTTTCTAACACATGATATCAATCGTCTAATTCTTTTCATTTAGTTAATTAAATTTTGATTTTCATTATTTTCCAAAGCATATTCAAAGTAGATTTAATTTTCATTAAAAAAAATATAATTTCATTAAATTGAAAACAAGAAAATATGAAATGCTCAACACAGTTTTACATATTTTTTAATAAAACTCTTCCATATTTTATCCACCTGCAAATTAAATTTCTGGGTTTATTCCACTGTTTTTATAAAAATATCATACAAGATTAAAAGCAAATAATTCTTTGCTAATAGCCCACCTGAAGATGTAATACAACGAAACTTAAGTCGTGGTAAAGAAATTAAAGAAAGTAGAAATAATACTACATCACGTAGTTTCATTTAGTCGTAAATAATAAATTTCTATAAAATTAACGTCAAATATATTAAATAAAGAATATCATATTTTAAATCATTAATATTTTTCCCCTTACAAATTTGACCTACAAATATTCCTTAAGTTTTCTTTTACGTGCAGAAATTTGAAGGTAATTTCCCATTTTTAATTTTTTCCCTTCTCAATGCTGTGAAAAATAATATGCGAAATACATTTGTAATATCCGAAACACACAATACTTAATTGTTTATCGTTACAATATTTTTTTAATTTCTCGTTTTATATTTGTTATGCAGTGTGTATTTAATTTAAACATATTAAGAAATTAAAAGAGGTGCATTCTCATATTCTAGTTTCCTAGTATATTGTATAGCGATATTAAATAATTTAATTAGTAGTAAATTGCATAAAAGAAAATATTTATTTTTCTTGCCAATACAAAGCGATGTTTACACATATAATAAACGTAACATCGGTGGAGCTATTTAACTTTGAAGGAAAATATGGGAAAAGTTGTTTTTCATTATAATTAAAATGAAAAATGTATATAGTTAAAGCAATTAAAAATTGTATCATAATATAATTTCACGATCTCTTATTACGACAAATCTTATAAATAGGCATTTAAAATAAAAAGCAATCAAAATTAATTAAAATTTACTTGTGTCCTTTTAAGAATAAATATCATATTATCAGTTCATTAGAGAGTGAATTAAATAACTAATAGTTTTAAAATAATCTCTGAAGTCGGTGATATGATTATATTCGCACGTTATTAACTGTAATGCCACTACTATTTATTAGGCTACAGTTTTCAAATTTTTCCGAATTCTCTTCACATCTTCCTCAATTAGCAATAATGATTTAAATATTTATTTTAAATATTTTATTACAGAATTTTTTTTTCGAAAATCTTAATTTAGATTCGAGATGTTTTTTTTTTTTCTAAAAGGATAGAACCTTTTAGGATAGCTTATGTAAAGATAATTCTTGTCAAAGTCAGACTAATATTGAATTTTTTGTCGTTCGATAAGTGATTATAGTTTTAAGTAATTTCTTTTAGCTTCGTGTTTACATATCTACAAATAGGTCTTCCTACATATGGTGACGAAAATCGTATATTTCATGAATGGTTATTACTTTTCTCATCAATTTGCACTGAAATCTATATTACATGTTTATTTTATAATCGTAATCTCAGCACATTGAAAGTACTTTTTCAAGTCTTCGCTAGATGGGGGCACAAATTTATTTTTATTGAATATTTTTTAAATCAAATAATATTTTGAATTTACACATCAATAGGCGTAACGTTATTAGCACCTCTGAGACTCAAAACTAGCTTATTGGTCGTCTTTCTGATGGTTAAAGTACAAAGATCTAGATATATGTAATATAGTAAGCAGCAAAATTACAGAACAAATTCAGTGCAGCTTGTAAAACAAAAATTTCTACCATAAATTTCGAATCCAAATATATATTTAGTTTATTATTTATTATACAAAGTAAGATTTATTAAAACACAATATATTTAGAAATGTATGAATAAAGCATACGACTATATGGATAGTGATATTAATGAACACCAAAACAACAACAAGAAACTTACACTATGCCGTTAAAACGATCAAAAGTTCGACATAGTTAAGAAAGCGCTAAAAATTTAAAATCATTCCACTCGGAGCTGTGAACGTCATCGCCTGCTACACTGCTCCTGATTCAATCCTTAAATTTCGGTTCCCAAACTTCATGTAAACATCCGTATTTTAGTTAATAAATTGCGATACTCGTAATTGCACTATAAATAACGATGAATTTTAATGTTATTGAACTTTGGGTTTCAAGTTCATAACATGGGGTAAAATATTTTGCCTTTTGGATGAAATGTTACACAATAAATACAAACAGAAATGCTTTGTCGGTTGTGGGCTCAATCATTGTTAACGCATAAGTGGTATCGCAGATATCAGCCATTGAAATCTAGAGGTATTTGTAACACAAGCAAGTTTGACCTACTGTCACTATACTTAACGAGCGAAAAGGCATTTTTGCGTCAAAAACTATTTACGAAATTTCGGTTTTAACCAAAACCTTTAACCGCTAAGACACTTAACCGCCAGTCATATTCGTTAGCGCTGAGATCAGTTCACAGGGTCGACAGTCGGGACCAGCCATCATTATTTACAAATTTGGTATGCGTGTTTATTTCTAAGTAGAGGTCTTACACCCTTATAAAATATTTAACGAGCTGTAACGTTTTGGAAAATATACCTTTTAACAGTGCGGCGCGTACATCGGTCTTCTATTGGATCCTTTTTAAATGCAAAAGGTCAGTATCTAAATAATATCAATTATTTGCTCCTTTCGGAAGGTGAAAGGAGAAAATTTAAAGATGAATTAGAATATATGTCACAAATATTTGCACAATGGGTCGAATTGAATCATATTATTAGAAACGATATATAAACGATATATAAACATATTACGATTATAAGAACATTGGTTTTCAGAAATACTTCTGCTTCCATGCTATTCTGTCTTTCTTTTTTCTCAGGGCAATAGTGGCAGAGGATTCTGTGATGATGTTAACATGATTAGACAAGCGGCTAGGACAAAAGACTTTTCCGTCGGAACAAACAAACCGGACAAAGACCTGTTAGTTGCTGATTTTCTTATCTGCTATTGCGATATCTACTTCCACTCTTCTGTTCTCTTCATCATGATGTATTTTCTGTAAATATTAAATAAAAAACGTAATTAAAGACATTCTTAGTGTACCACGTTTTTCGTTCAGAAAAGTCTGGAGATCATATAATTTACTATTGACTTTGATTCATCATCTCTATACAGGTTTGTGATACTTGTATTACTATAGAACACTACAAAAACAACGTCATAAAATCACAGTTTCATGGGTAAAAAAACCGTAAATTGTTTAATTGGTATAAAAGTAATAAGCAGAAAATATAATATATATAATTTGTGTTTATTAATGTTAACATTTATAATCCAAGATATTTTTGTATTACCATACGAACACCTTATATTATCGCCAAGGCAATAATCTATTTTATCGATGCATATTAAAAATCATTAGAATGATTTTATAAATTGCTATCTATATGAATATAAAATTGACTCAGTTTGCAATAACACGCAAATAAAGATTAAATGTATACTCTAACAATAATATAATTAAAATAATAATCACAAGAAGACGCGATACTAACACAACGGATATTCATAATGAAGCAATATCCAGTGCTGACGCCCTCGTTATCACGTAGGTAATTACGTATAATGTGATTGCAGGGTAATCATGTATTATATTCACGTGTTTCATTGCTTTAGTTAAGGGCAAAATGAGCGGAGAGACATAAGAACCGTGAAGAATTTGTAGGTCTCCTGTCGAGCGTTATAGTTCTTTGTTTATTATTGGGCATGAATTTTATTCGTGCTACTTCGGGGAGTGAGTTTCTATTATATTTTCACTGTAAAGCCGAAATGTATTTGAGGATAAATTATTTAGAGTGTTTATAAATTATTTTAAGTTAGTATACATTATTTTCATATTTCATTATAAGTTACTTTCAACAGTATGAAATAATATTTTTTCTTTTCACACAAGACCCTAAAGAGCGACGTCCATATTCAGCACGCATGTTGTTATGTTGTAGCCGCAAATATTTGTATCTAAGCAATAATATAAATTTATTTAATAAAATAAATAAAAAAATAGCCTATACTACGATCAATCATTATCAAATATGTTTTATTAACATTATTCATATCACTTAATATAAAATAACTAAAGTAATTTTGCATTCAGGCGCTAATTGAGTTGAGATTTATTTATGAAAGGATTTTTTCTATATACCATACTAGCAACACACCCCGGTTTTGTACGTATAAATAACAAATATACATGGCAAGTTTTTGTTCTAATCCTTTAGTCGGCTCGTACGCTTGTGAATCCGATTAACTGCTGGACCAGAGATGGAAAAGTAATTATTATGTTGCCCGATAGTTCCAAAGAAATTGTGACTTGCCGTGAACACATGGATCAGGTTAAACTTTGACTTCTGTCCTTCCCTGGCAATAATAATAAAACGGAAAAATCCATCACGCACCAGATATGAAAATAAATAATTTTTGTAACCTAACTTTTTTTCTTAATTATTATTTCGCATATTTAGCTATTAATTACTTTTTGTGATCCGTAATAATTAGTATTACATTAGATTTATATACATGCTCTCACACTAAGATGCTAATTACGAATTACTATTATTTTGTAATTCAACTGTAACTATTCTTTTTTTGTTTACTCCATCAGTATGTACTCGTAAGGTGTACCTGAATGAGGCATGGCATAATATGTTACTTTAATTTGGTGTATTTCCTAGTAAATGTTTTTGACTAAGTATATATTATTTAATTTTTCTTATTTTAATATGTCAGCAATGTTTATTTACTTTTAATTTTAAATTTAATTTTTTGTTAGTTTTGTTCCGTTCTTGTTTTTGATTAATTTTTTTTTTCATTTCATAGATTTAATTTTTTTTTTAATTTTGATTATTTTATATGTCCTCATCATCTATTAGAAACAGCTCCTTTATCTCATTTTCCTCTAACTTTACACACAATTCCACAACTTCAGATGACGCTGATTCCTTCTGTGACGCTCATCTAACTACACATGGTATACTCCTTTCTACATTTTCTAGTGGTAATAAAAATTTAAATATCTGCTATTTGAGTGCACAAAACATCTTGCCCATTTTTCTGACTTTATACCTAGTTTTGAGAATATTCCGTTACATGTCTGTCTCATTAGTGAGTCTTGGTTGGAACCCTTGCTCCCCTCAATCTCATTTTCACTTCCTGGTTATACCCTATTGCGTAACGGTCGCACTGGGAAACGTAGTAAAATGTGTCGCAATATATCTTCGGGCTGATTTACCCTTCAAAATTATTAAGAAATAACTTGCAGACAACTCAACCATTTTTGATTACCTCTTCTTAGAAGTGTCTCTTCACAAATTTCAGTTCTTACTAGGCGAATGTTACTCGCGACCCAGTGTAAACTATTTGAGTGATTTAGATAATTCTATTGATACATACGTTCCTTTTTATCCTTACACTCTCATAACGGATAATTTCAATACTGATTTGTACAAATCGAATTCAAGAGTAGATAAACTGCGTAATATTGCTAGTGGTGGCAACCTAACTATACTGTCCTCCTTTCCCACTTTTAACCTGAACCATCACTGCTTGACCTAACACTAATTTTCTCTCATAAACACTTTTATATCTTTAGTCAAATTTCTGCTCCTGGATTCAATACAATTGTATAGGACTGCGAAAAAACATTTGATTTCCACTTTTATTAAAAAGTGTTATCCTAATAACATTTGGAAGTTTCTTGATACTCTTATATCTGATAATCACGCGAGAAATTATGCTGTCAGTTAGATAGAAATTTACTCAACAATTTTTTAGTTTAACCTCCCATAATTCTAGATTCAGCCACTAAGTTAGAGACGTTGAATGGTATTCTCTCTTCTGCTCGTGCGTCCTCGAGTGAATTATTCTCTATTTCTAAAACAGTCAGAACTAATATTCTATCATTAAGTCTTAATTTTCTGATAATGATGGCATTAAAATTGATGCTCTTCATCCCATCATAGATATTATTATCCCAGTCATCATTGATATTTAACACTTCAATAACTCTGCTTCATTTCCTACTGAATGGAAAAGAGCATATATCATTCCTTCACCCAATGTTGCGGTTCCATTCCAACCTAAAGATTTTAGACCCATTTCCATCTCACCTTTTCTATCAAAAAAAAAGTAAGTATTCGAATGTACAGTTCATGATAAATTAATGAACTTTCTTAATAAATATCATCGTTTTAATTCCTTTCAATCTGGGTTTAAAACGGGTCACAGTACCTCTAATTAAGGTTACTGATGACGTACGTTACGCCATGAATAATACTCAACTCACTATTCTTGTACTTCTTTACTTTAGTAGTGTATTCCATTCTGTGGATTTGGACCTTTTATTAGCATGCCTGAATTTAGTTCACCTTTCTCAATCCTCTCCAAATTGGTTCTCTTAACTATACGGGCGCATAGATCTCAATCCTCTCCAAATTGGTTCTCTTAGCTATACGACGGGGTAGATCTTAACTATACGGGCGTAAACAAGTCGTTAAATTTGATGAACATTTTCAGAGTGAGCCGAATTGGTGGCTGGTATTCCACAAGGTGGAGTATTTTCTCCCCTTCTTTTTTCGATATTTATTGATAAAATCGTTAAAAATCTTCGTTGTAGATATCACTTTTACGCTGAAGGTCTCCAATTATATATACACGCTAACACCAGTAATATTTCTAAAGCTCTTACTTCCTTGGACCCGGATCTAAGTTTGATCTGTCAATGGGTTCGTAACATGGGTCTTCTTGTTAATGCAATTAACTCCCAGGCTGTTGTTATTGGTAGGAAAAAAATTCATTCCAGAATTAGTTTACCAGATTTACCACATCCGGAATAATTTCATATAATGATGAAATTATTCCTTTCTCTTCTTCTATAATAGACTTAGGCTTTATGATCGTTCATTTTTTTAATTGGCATCCCTATATTAGTGAAATAAACCTCTTCAACATTTCATTCCCCATGAACAAACTTCAACGCCTTTAACATTTATGTATTCAGTATATTTTCAATCTTAGAAGTTTTGATCATGTTTCTGATCTCAGAATGCGGTTTTGTGACTTCAGGATGGAATCTCCATCCATCTGAATTTCAATATTCTTTTAACCCTCACAATCATCTTATCTTTCAACAAAATTCACAGTCCTTTCCAGCCATTTACTGCGTCTACCTTCTGACATTCTACTTCTTTCTATGAGCATTCGTTCACTGTGCATGCTGCCAAATTATAGAATAAACTGAATTCTGATATCAGGCTTTCACCGTCACTGGTTGCTTTCAAAAGTCGCCTAAAAAAATTATACCAACCTTAATTTTAGTTTAAAAATTCTATTCCTTCATATCTCACTTCCTTTAATTCTTTTCATTACTCATCCTTCGCCTTAATTCAAGTCTAAAACCCCATCACACATATCAAGTTAGATTTTTGTGTTGTTTTCTTTTCTTTGGTCTATTTTTTTTGTTTACTAATAAATTATATTTTAAATATTATTGTAATGTGTGACTTTCTACCTATCGTTTTTTGTTTCGATGTTTTACCTATTGTTATAATGTATAGATTTATGTCTACCCCATTATGTTTTTATTACACTGTAAATGTGTTTAACTGTAAGAGATTGTCCTGTAGCAATAAGTTCGACTGATTATTGTGCATAAAAGTTTCTAAATAAATCAATAAATGATGTATTACGAGTGTAAAGCGATAAAGGAATTCATATTTCGATTCTTGTTTCTCAATTAACTAAATGAAAAGGCTAAAATTTGTTTTGAAGATCGTGTACGCGCATCGTTATTCTTTATTTCGTATTAAAAGAATATTTAAAATATTTATAAAAATGTGTTATGTTTTAATTTTTCTCTGTTTTGAAAACAACTGACTAATAATTTAAAATTTAATTTATTCTCTTTTTGTAGTTACGTAAGTTTGCTTATTTGATAGCTCCTCGCTTTTAAGGTACCACACCCCAAAATTAAAAACAGAATCCTTGTAACATCTTTAAACCAGCCCGTCTGTCATGATCGTTTTTCTCTAGGATCGCTTAACGTTGAAACTTGAAATATGGCACCATATCGAAATTTAATAGTGATTTTTAATTAGCGCATTATATAAAGACGAATGATAATATCCATTTTGGTTACTAATTGTATAAAATATTACACCTAATCTGGTCATTATTATATATTATATCTTTGAATCAGGCTTTTGAATTCCATATTTATAAAGTTGGAATAAAAAACAGTTTTTTTTCGATTGTCTTAACAGAATACTTGCAAAGCTGAAAGCTGTCTTTTATGTTTCTTGACAATTCAGATTCTAGAGATTATCTTTTTCTCCCATAACTCGGATAAGTTTAATACTCTTGATGTGAAATTGTTCATATTTGGGACGTGACATAAGGTTAGTTAATTAAGTACTAATTTGTGGCTGTCTCACAGTTTTGTTAGTACGATTTAAGCTTTGTTTCATATTGATGAAAGTTTTGTCTAGCAAAATTCTTGCCAGCCCGACCGTTGCAATCATTTTAACACTCTCTGCCTGTATATAATTGCTAATGATTTTCAGATATTTATCCCTTTAACAGAGTTATGAAAAGAGAAAATTGGAGTGATTTTAATGATAATATTATATGACAAAGAGGTATTATAGCGGCCCGGTTCACATTTTTAACGTCAACTTTTGCTGAAATTAATAAACAAAGCTATCGAAGTAGCTGCGAAGCACTTTGTGTATTGAGTGCAGCGTCTGTTAGTGTGGTTCAAAAGTTGGTAGTGCATCACCAACTTTCGAACCACACCAAGGAACCAGATCAGTAGAACACCATTAAATGATTTCTCCTTAATTATAATTTTAAATTATTTGTAACTCATGCCCTCTTTGATTTATTTACTTTGGCATAATAATAAATAGGATAATAATTAAGTAAATTATATATTTTTGATCGAAATATTGTATTAATTATCGTTTGTAAATATTGTAGTAATTATCGTTAATTCTATCGAATTTTAATCAATTCACTTTTTTCAGTCGCAATGGGTCTTCTAGCAATAGTTCTATCATATTCTAGTAATTTTAATTGTAACCTTTTATTGTTATGCATCGATAATTCTAATTTGTTTTTCGTTTCATTAAATTAACTCCTCATATTTTTAGAAAGTTTTTTTACTTAAAAATTCAAGTTGTGGAAAGAATTTCATTTAATTTTAAGAAAATTTAATTATGACAGATTTTAACAACAAACATGCTTCATTTTTGGCAATTGAAAATTATGCAGCCCATTCTCATAGTTAAGAGACATTTAAATATAATTTCTGATTATTATAAATTCCATGGAATTTGTTATTTATTCTGCAAAGTTTGCGTTCATCTGATTTAATATTGGTTAGAGTGAGTAGTAGATATTTATATAATTAGATTAGACAAAATATATACAAAAATATTTGTTAAAAACAAGATTCATATCATTATTGATAATATAGTGATATTATAGATATACCATAATATTCTTAAATTTTTGATATTTTGTGTTTAATAATGATCTCACTTTTTATTCTCTTTAAAAAATCGAGTAAATTTTTCAAAACCAAGAAAAGGGAAAAAGAGGTAGAAGGGAGGAAAGTTTCCGTTTTTCTCTTAGAATATTTCACTATAATTCTCTTAGAATTATTGATTTTTTGTATCTAATAACAGTTTTACTTTTTATTATCTTTAAAAAATCCAGTAAATTTTTCAAAATCAAGAAAAGGAAGAAAGAGGCCTAAGAAGGAAAGTTTGTCTTTTTCTTTTAGAATATTGTATATACCACTTTTGTAAATTTGTTTAAAGTTGATAAGAAATTTCTCATTTACATTTTAAAACATAAAAAAGCTAATAAACTGCCCAACCCACGTTAAAGTGTGCACTAAATTTTAAATGTACTGTATCAGTGTACTGTTTATATTATTATTGAGTACCTTTTTCCAATTACTTACGAAGAGTATAGAGATAATGATTATACTAACATGGCAGGTATATAATTAAAATTAACAAATTTAGACAATTATTATACTATACCAGTAACAACAAAAGATATGAAAAATCGTATCCCAAAAGATATATAACACGTACGGTTTCGTCCTTTTGGATCATAAGCACAACATCCAGGTGCTTGACGTAAATAGCATGCAGCAGCTTCTTCCTTTACTTGTAAAATCTTTTTGCATAGCTGGATACCGCATGCATCGCGATCGGCGATGGAAGTCTTCTACAATATCAACAACACACAATCCACCTTAATTCGAAATTAGTGACTTTATACTATTATATTACAAGTTATTGTTCAGGAAATCATAAGAACCAATGAAGATAAAAAACCTGAACCGAGGAACTTATGACTTATTCCTATAAGAACTCTTACATGAGAAATATATATGATTCCATAAAAATTTAATCTCGAATATTTTCCTCATCGATTTATTTCATTTGCAAACTTTCACATGATCCAATTAATTCAGTTCCGTTCTATTCCCGCCACAATGAACGAAAACGGCGGTATTTGCACAACATTGAAAAATGTTTCCAATTCCAATAGAGGCACTGATTAAAAAAGTTTGCACGAGAACCCTTTTTGCGGTCTTGGTGACCGCTGTGCATATTTCATTACGCTATGGACGTGTCACTTTAGTAAGGAGATGGCTTAGGGTACAAATTGTAGAATGATATGGTATGGTTTGTTGGAAAGCATCTGTATTAAAAAAATATATTTTTGTAATCGATTCAATGGGTGATAAATTTCAAAACAGAATGAAAGTGTTTTACTTTAAATATACTTGTCTTTCTATGCAATTAATAGAAAGATGAGCATATTTTTATTCCTGAAAGAATTATAGAATAAAAATAATAAAACAATGTAATAACGCTCGAGTCCTGGGATGTATATCCCATATAAAATATTTCCGAGATTCCAATCTTAACCCTGTACGGGTTGAGGTTAATGAACATTTTTAAAAAATATAACTAAGTCCTACTAAAATTAGTCCTGTAGTTGAGAAAACATGCAGATATATTTAATATTTTGTTCATGGCATGGCATATTTTATTCATGACATGGCTGAACATTATTCTTCACAAGTGAAAAGAGTATTGCAATTGGCCTTGCATTAATTTGAAATGATAATTGAAGTTATATAGATAAATCGGTGTTAAGATTTATATCATTTTATCCTAATATACCTAAGTTTTTTACAATTTTTGGACCTACTGTATGGTCTGCAATGCAAATGGTATGCAATTAAATAAAACTACGTGATGTAGTATTATTTCTACTTTCTTTAAGTTCTTTACCACGATCTAGGTTTCATTGCCATCAAGATATTACAATTTTTTCTACCCTTTTACCTCATTCTATTGACACTATTACAAAAAATATTTTTGTTAAGAGAATTTATGGTGAAGGGTATAAAGATTTTATTGCAAATCGTAATAACATTGAGGTTGTGTTGAAATATCTTAAAAATGATAATTCTTGGCATGGTGATATCACTATTGATGAAAATAATTTACAATTTTTACTGGGCAGTAAAACTGTTTTTCAATAAATTGAATTAAGTCAAAAAAAAACAATATATTTAATTTAATTTGAATAGGGAAAATAATGACCAAAACATATTGTAGGATAATGTTATATTAATCTGGAGCCCCTATGGTGACCTTTCAATGTAATTGAAAGGCAGTAAATAGTGTATTGAACATTCAGGAAGAAAATGATGCTTCCCTTGTTTTACCTTGGTCTAGATTTGATTCTGTACTAATTAACGAACTTACGTGTTATGGATATATTTGTAGTTTATTTTTTATTGGTAAAGGCGACCTTCGAGATACACGAATTTGCAAAATTTGTAATAATGGGTATTTTAAATTTCTGAAGATGGCAGATTCACTAAATATCCAAGATTTCAATTTTTTACGTTTAATAGTCTAATGCGTTGGATAGCTATGTAAAATTGGGGTATTTTTGTTGGAAAAAATTCACGTGTGTATAATATTGAAACAACAGAACTGTTCCAAGAAATACTTCCACCTGAACCAATATTTTGTAAATCCATTTTATCATATAATAAATGATTTTAGGCCATCCAACTCATATTGATAAGCGAGATCTAGAGGGTTAATGGATCTGATTGAAGAATTAGAATGTCCAATAAATTTTGTGCCGTTAAGCACAGTTGACTTATATTGTCCAAAGATGTATAGCATATTGGATTCAGATTATAATCATGCCAATCCCAATCAAAACAGTGATTTTATTCGTAAATCTAAATTAATAAATTCAAACTCTATGATGGTTGTTGTCGATTTTTATGGATTATTTTATTAAAATATACTTAAATGTCAGAGATTT
Organism: Druceiella hillmani; assembly: GCA_039881145.1. Taxonomy (NCBI): domain Eukaryota; kingdom Metazoa; phylum Arthropoda; class Insecta; order Lepidoptera; family Hepialidae; genus Druceiella; species Druceiella hillmani. Next base: position 6,050,935 of record JAYKKI010000102.1, read on the forward strand.
TTGGTTCCGCATAGGATTTCAACACAGAGGTCCTCACATGCATGGGCTTTTTTGGTGTGAAAATGCTCCCTATCTTACAAATCTCAATCAAGGTGATGTTACAGAATTTCATAAATTATCAAGTACTTTGATGAATTCATATCTACATGGCATCCAGATCTTCCTTCTTATTATAAAATGTATAAAAGAGGTTCAATTTATGATAAGACAAAAGTACCATGTATTCTTAAAATTATTCAAAAATTTAAATAGAACCGAAGTAATATAGATAATGGAAATTTTCATAACCAAAAAGTTTTATTACACGTCGTCTGGCGACAGTTGAATGATTTAAAACCTGACAATACATCAATGATAAAAATTATAATATACCAAGTTATGAATTAGATTGTATGTTTCAAAATTTGGAAGACAAAGAAGATTAGAAAGAAATAAATCTAGTTATAATACGTCGGCCATATGATTGAATGGATGTAACTGTTGGACAAAAAATATTAATCAAGAAGTGGAATTAAATTGAGTAGAAATCGACATACGGTATAAATGTCACTTTATTTCAAATGAACATCATTTAAATTCGTTAGAAAAAATTATAAAAATGAAAAGACTGTAGAAAATCAAAGAAACCCCATGTTAGTATAAAATATTTCGTTTTTTCTGATGAACAGCAAGAAGTGGTACTTGAAAAACAATTTAGTTATCTACGAGGTTACGAGAAAGAACAACCTGTTAAAATAACTGTTATTCTAGGCAAAGCCGGTTCTGGAAAGTGCACGTTGATCAATTACTTCACTTTCCGATTGAATCAAACATTGGGACTATTATCTTAACAATTGCTTGCACCAACTGATGCCGCTGTTGTTAACATGAATGGCTTGAAAATGCATTCTAAACGTTTACTGGTAATAATTAACATATTCATAGATATCAGTATCTTTCCTTATTCGAATTCAAGAAGAAATTTATGGTTGTATATTTATACATATATATATATATATATATATATATATATATATATATATATGTATATATATGACGCATGTTAATAAAAATTGATCTAATTTTACTCGGAGCTTTTTCTTCAAGGCAAGAGGAACCGTTTGGGGGAGTATTTATATATATTTTTGGAGATATTAATCAGTTGCCATCTGCAAATGACAGACCATTTCACAGTGATAAAACTGAATGAAGTGAATTTCTTTTAGAAGAAAACTTGCTATTTACATCAAGTATTAAAAAATATTTATTTTTGCCGTCATCTTTTTGACAAAATGAACCTTAACAAGTTTTTCAAGATATACTCTAAGACTGTCCAATTGTAGATAACGAAAAATTGATGACTATACAAACACTATCACCAAGTGAACGGATTTTTTTCAGTGATGTTAGATTATTTTAAATAAACAAAGATGTAAAAGAGTTTAATAATTAAAAGTTAAAAGAACTATATTAACCAGTTGCTTATATTCCAACTGACCACAATTGTTTTAAAGCAAAATCAGCTGGTGCAGAAAACTTAGGTGGATTTGAACCATTTATAATTTTATCGTTTGGATCTAAAGTTATGTTACATTTCAATTTAAAGGGCGACAAAATCAACGGAGCTTTAGGTTACGTTGAAGATACAATTTATGAAAAAAATTATAGTCCCTTTGATCAAATGCCACGAGTGTCAATGTTCGATTTCAAACTTCTTCTCATTCAACCTATGAAAGTAGAGGCTGTGTTCCAATACCGCCCATAACTGAATTTTGGAAATGTGGAAATATTCATTGTAGCAAACAATTCCCATTACAATTAACTTTCGCAATTACAATTTATAAGTTGCGAGGTATCAAACCTTTGATAAATCAGTTGTGGATATTGGATTAAAAGAAAATTCTGTTAACATAACATATGTTGTATTTTCAAGAATAAAAACGTTAAAAAGATTAGCATTAGATAAAATATTTTCCTATGATATATCAAGTAATATTAAAAACTCAAATATGTTAAAATGTACTAGGTGAGAAGAAATTCGTATGAGGAATTCAAATATTTAATCAAATGTTTTTTTTTAAAGTAAAGGGTATTGTTTCTTTAAAAGTAACTAAGGTATCATAATTATATCTAACGGTATTAAGAATATTTAAACTTTTCCACATTTTGATTTTGTTCTTTTTTAATTGTTATGTGATATTTTATCCGAATTAAATATATATATATATATATATATATATATATATATATATATATATATATATATGTATATATATATATATATATGTATATATATATAAATATATATATATATATATATATATATATATATATATATATATATATATATATATATATATATATATATATATATAGTATTGGATTCTGTTGAAGTCGTCGCGTATCCTGGGCTGTGTAATAGAGTAGTCGTCCACTTGAGCATCTGTAAAAATGTCCGAGGTACTATAGAATTGCGGCAACCCCAACCGTATCCTGAAAGCATTATTGTACTGGACGCGCATTAAAAAACTCGGGAGCCCTCACAAAGCCGTGCTTTTTGCTAGTATGAATATAATTCAAATGTGTAGCCGGACGTCCCCTAGTCGTAATAAAGCTTTATGGATAACAGACACGGTCGTTATCACGTAGTTAATTACGCCCGATGAACTCGTAGGGCGATCCCTTATTACATCCACGTCCTACATTGTTTAGTAACGGACGAGGCGAATGAAGCAACGTTAAATTCCATGGAAGGAGTCTCGCGATCCCGTCTCAAGTGACTCAATTGCTAACTATCATACAAGTTTTGTTTGTAATGCTTTCAAGAAAAGCATTATATAATATTTACACTGTAATAGTGGATTGAGCTTGATGTATAATTCAAGGTTATTTTTATTTATATTAAGGCATTGACTAAACTACTTAAACGTTTTTCCGTAGTTATGAACTCTTGGATAAACTTTGGAAAGGATCAGAGACCGGTTGGAATATAATAGCTGCCCTCCGCGATAGACGATTCCTGTTGTTGTTGGTTATCTTCGGAAAGCAAAAAAATTTTTTGCTTCGTATTGGTTATGATATGATTATTACAGGAGTTATATTACAGGAGTTAAAATTGTATACGGAAAATATCCATAAAATTCTGTGTATTAAAATAAAGTCTTAATTAAGTTATGTACAAAGAGTTATTTCCTTCATTTTTGAAGTTATTTGAAAATAAAAAGCACTTACGAGATATTTAAATACATCACAAAACGTTATTATAAACTGATTTATTAAAGCACATATTTAATAATTTTGAATTGTTTTCCTCCTTCCTTAGGGACAGCAGAAATATAAATTATGTCCTTAGAAATATTTTCTGTATTTACATTATATTCTTTGATCCATAAGCTCCAACATACATATAAAAGCTTAAAACTCTCAATAAATGCTGAAAAATAATGGACTTAATAATTAATAATAAAGTAAATTTAAATTTGGTGTTCATTAACTTTCAATCTAGGATAAAACATTACGAACCAAAAATTATTTTAAATTTACACAATATAATGAAAAGACTGAAGATTTCCATTATTTCTGAGCAACAATAAGAAACAAAATTAATTATTATGACCGTCAAAATAAATTTAATTTAAATCAACAAAGAAATTTAAAATTCTCAAAATTTTTTCTACCGATTTCCCTCAAAATTTTCCCATCGACAGTACGATTGTACGCCGAATTACGCATAAAACATAACTCATTTCCGCAGGAAATATATGTGGAAGGGATGCGTAACGCTATAAAATTTATTATATTAATGCTATGTTAGCCCAACAACAAAAATACTATATAGTCGTTCTTAGAAGGTCAGAAAAAAGAAAGTGATTACACTGTTACCATTGTTTCAGTCAATTGTTTGTTTTTCCTTACGTAATCACTTTGTTTATTTCTCTCAAATTTGTTGTTTATTCCCAAAAATGCAAACAAAACTATACAAAACGTCATTATACTACCGCGTACTAGTTAGCGTAAATATCTTTGAATTAAATTTATTGCGAAAAGTTTGCTACGGCCGAAAAGGTTATAAATCTATCCATTCGGTATGTATTCAAGCTCGTATAATAAGAAGATCTAGTTGCAATACACTAATACCCTTTACCACGAATATTTTATCATTACGATCCACGAGAACATTCAAGGTCACACTGAGCGGCCATTTACCTTATTTTGTGGACGATCGTCCTAAAATTTTCCAGTCAGTATACGCCTGAGACTCGTAGGAGAAACACGTCAGCCGCGTGGGCAAGCTGTTTTAAGTAGTGACTTATTTTCGGTTCCTTAAGGCTCTATCAACGAGAAATAAACGTAAATAATTTTTAATATTAATGTGCATATACAACAAAGTGGAGATATATTTGTATTTTCCAACATAATTTGACCAATACTTGCTGTTTTTCAGAGTTTTTAAATTAATAAAGACACTTAAGGGAATGTACTTAAAGAGTAAATATTAAAGATGCATTTCTCATATTTGTACTTTGCATCTGATTATGAGTTGAATTAAAACTGATAGTAAACACTTTGATTGTCTTATATTGTAAGATTAGACGTAAAGGAGGATTTGCGAGAAAATTTAAATTGCCACATACAAACTAATATTAGAGCGTTCTAGTAACTGCGAGCGATTTAAATAACTGAATATGTGGACCACGTATTTTCAACGGTGTCTACTAAACAATCCGAACAGAGGTTTCTAAACCGTAAAGAAAATAGGGTCTCAACTTGAAATTCTCGTACATCATGTAATTAATTGGTCCAAAACCGGAAATCGTAATTAAAGCTATATACAGTTTAATATCAAATATGATTCTTTATGGAAAGTGGTCTTAAAATGTTTTATTACTAATTAGACTTTTGAGATATCGTTGAAAATACCCTTTGAGTAAAGTACAAATCTAATTTTTTCACTGAAAGAACTGAAAGATCAGAAAAAGAAGCAGAGAAAAGTTCAAAAATTACTGACGAAAAAAAATTAAAAATCAGCAAGAGAATAATTATACTTTTATTCAACATAAGAAAAATATAGTCGCTCCAAAAAAATATGAGGAGATAATCCTTTTTAACTTCCGGAAATCAGAAAATAATCCTCTTCCACTCAGATTGCCAACAACTGCATGACGCGGGCCACTATAATGCGTTTTAGAATAAAATAAGTATCGAGTGTTGAAAAAGAGACAAGCGCTTATGGGAATAATTGAAAAAAATGAAAAAAGGCAACAAGACACATCGTCAAAGAATATATAGATTGAAGAAGAGAATAAATACACCAACAAAACCTAAAAAACGTAGTTAACTTATAAAATGTTAACTTTGGAACTAAAATTATGGTACTATTTAAAAATGTAGTTAACTTTGGAACTAAAATTATAGAAAGGGTTAAAAGAAAGCGATTATATGGCGTACTCGTAAAATTAACTCAAGACTTTTATGAGGGAGATTGCAATAGTTGTCACCGTGGTATATTGGGTTGATCACAAGGCATGCGGTCTTTGACTGCAAGGTGCACCGCGAGTACCCGGGTTCGATTTCCGGCCGCTCGTCGAACGGGGCTGGACTGGTGTTCTGATTGGCTGTAAGAGATTGTTCTTGTTGCAATAAGTCCACCATGTGTATCAATTAAATACATTAAAGTACAGAAATAAGTCAGTAAATGAAATAGTCGATATTTTGCAGGAAGCAAAAAAAAACATCGCAAAAAGTGTTACTGGAATGCAAATCTGCAAAATTTATATATCTTGATAAATATTATACAATATATGTATATATATATATATATATATATATATATATATATATATATAGGAAAAATAATTAGTTATCTACGTTTTTGGTTGTATTTCCTGAAGATTCTAAGAAAAATACTTGGTTTAACATATGTCCATTCCAATTATTGTCATCACTTTGTTTCATACATAATGGCGAATATCTGCAACGATAATATGTTGAAGAAAAATTATAATAAATTTCACAACACTCTTGAAATTAAATATTATGAGTAGGCCCATCAAGGCAAAAAATATATTACTACCGATAACAAGAAAAACATGCGCATAACAAATAAAATCCAATTGCAATTTTTTTTTAAATTTTAGGTCCGTGTAAAGTATTAATAGTTTTACCTAAATAAATATTTTAATTACATTGCCATTGTTTCCAATTTAATATTCTTTTTTAAGCTTTTTAAAAGTCATCTAGATAAGGCAATCTATAGCAGATAGCTGGTAGTATTTGAATGTAGAGATTTCAAGATCGGGTTCATTGACATGATTTGGGGAGGGTTTATATCCAGCAGTAGTTAACACGCTGCTGATACAGTTTGTGTTTATTTGTGTAAAAAATTACTAAACGCTCGAAGACTTTGAACACTTTTATAAATAACACTAATATAAAATTCAGAAACTGAAAGCGTTTTAGGGACTTTCCTGATCCATCTGAAAGCGACTTTGGGATTCAAGAAACAGGCAAACACATATTTCTGACAGATGGCATTATGCACCAGAGGAAGAAAGGCAAGTTGCTTCCAAATTAGCGGAGCTTTGTATATTATATATGTTTCTATATACATGTATATATATATATATATATATATACATGTACATATATATATATATATATATATATATATATCGGGATTGTTATAACCTCACTAAATTAATACTATCAGTTGCTCCTTCTTCTTTCTCTTAATTCTTTGCGCAGAAAATCCTGTCGATCCGTTGCTGCATTGCAACGTGAAAAAAGGACAATCTGACATTCTTTCTAATTTTTAATAGTAGTTAGGACTGTCATATTAATAACGACGAAATATCCCGGGTTGAAAAGAAGCCTATGTTATTTCCTAGCCCGCCAGGTATCTCTGCGCCAAAATTAGGTCAATCCGTTGTTCCGTTGTGGCGTAAAGAAGGACAAACAAATACATTTTTGAATGTTTAATATCAATTGGGATTGTTATATTAGTTACTGTGAGATTTTCTATGCTATGTCATTTTCTGGTCAGCCGACTATCTCTGTGGTGCAAATCATTTTGATGTGTTGCTCCATTATGATGTGAAAGGACACTATAGCACACTTTCAAATTTATAATATATATTGGGATTGTTATATTAGACAGGATTATATTTATCGGATTGTAAAGTAGCTTATGCCATTTTCTGGTCTCCCATTATTTCTGCTTAGAAAATCAGACCCATCTGTAGCTCTATTGGGACGCAAAATAAGAATAAACAAACGCATTGGAAAACACTTTGGAATTAATAACAGGTGTTGGGATTTGTATATTAGTAACGATGATATTTTACGGATTTAAAAGTAACCTGTGTTATTTCCTGGCCCGCTATTTTTGGGTAGAAAATTAAGTTGATCTGTTGCTCCATTGCGATGTGAAAAAATTACAAACGAACACACTTTTGCATTTTTAATATTAATTGGGATTTTAAATATCAGATTTCTTGGGTTTAAAAGTAGCCTGTGTCATTTTTCAGTATACCGGCTATACCTGTGCAGAACATTACGTAGATCTGTTGCTCCATTGTGATGTAAAAGACAAACATACCTCCTAATTTTTAAATGTTGGGTTTGCTATATTAGTTTTAATGAGAATTTTTGGGTTAAAAAGTATCCAATGTTATTCCCTGGCTCGTAAAGTATATCTGTGCAGTGAGTAACATTGATCTTTTGCTCTTTTATGATGTGAAATAAATACAAACAAACGCAATTTGTATTCATGATATTAGTTAAAATTATAATGTTTCTTAGGATGAGATATCTCGGTACTAAAGGTAACCTATGTGTTTTTCCGGTCCGCCCGGATTGAAATAAAAAAAATCAAAAGGAAATTTTAATAAGCACATTGGGTTGAGTAGAAGAGTTTATAAACGTAAATAGGAAAGGATAATTAAAAAGCAAACAAAATCAAACAAAAAAAAAGCAAACAAAAAGGATTATGTAAAAAAAGACATAAATGCAAACACAAATTGATATACAGAAAAAAACAAAATATCCAAATACTAAATAAGCAAAAAGGCCGCGTAAAAAAAATTGCATCAGTAACATAACGGAGACAATAAACACAAGTTTAAAAATTATGTAACTGTTTTGAATAAACAGAAAATGAAATCAGAACTATATTGAGATATGAAAAGTAATCATAATTATTTTCATATACAACTTCCCTAATATTATTTATCTACTCAACATGTGGACACAATACTAGCAAATAATTTATAATAATACCTTCAGTTAAATTATATAAATGCATATTTATCCAAAATACTGAAACAGCTGGGTTTTATTTCAATATTAGTAATGAAAAATAAGCAAAATTATTGAAAAATAAAATTGTCAACAAAAAATGTACAAATAAAAAAAATATTTTATGTAATTATTCGATTCAAAACATCGCGGTCTGCATTGAATACCATCTTGATGGTCATAATATAGATCTCAAAAGATTGGAGTGGGTAGTATCGCTACATTATTATATTTTTGTAAACCACCAGGTTCGTGAAGCGTGAAAGCGTTTTTCGTAAACCTCCAGGTTCTCCATCTTCTACTTAGCTTACTTTTTAGAGCACTTTAACATCTACACGACGATGTACAAGTAACTCGTGTAATCTTTTCGGTTGCGGAGTTGTGACTAATCCATTAGTCACGTAGAGTGAATTTCAAAGCTCTTTTTAGAACCTGGTGAAAGAAACGTCGCGTAGAGTGAAATGCACGATGGCTCAGTGCACTAACGAGCAACATATAGTACTCTATTTTCTAAATATTTATGCCACTTTGTGCTACAACACTTGAGTCACGAGATATGAAGATACAAAATTTACCGCCTTTTCAAAAACAATTTTAGGTTAAAATGGCAGTTTTACAAGGTATTACATCATAATATATACTAGAAAACTTTCAAATATATCTGTACTTACTCTACTCAAAGCACTCTTGTCAACAACACCTAATAAATAGAAAATATTTTTTCGTTATCTTGAAAACATTTAAAGTATTTTTAATGATTAAATTCTAAATGAAAATTGTTAAGAGAATAAGTATTTTTTTAAATATATTTCTTACATTAAAACTTAGAGAATTTAAGGAAAAATAATTAATCACAATGATTGTACGTGGTTCCGCGGTAATGAGGTAAAGAGAAGCGATTAGCTCCAATTCAGTCGATGGCCCTTCAACTTTGCAATAATCAAAGTATAGTCTTAATTTCCGGGTATATTTAGGTAGATGGTATCGCGTTCCATGCAATATTGCAGCTAAGAGTCGCTATTTGGCCCAACATCAAAAACATAAATGTTAGAAAAGCCATAAAGATAGATACTTAATTATAGGTATTGATGAGCCAATTTCGAACATAATAATAATAATATAACAAATGTTAAACATACAATTTTTTTGCAAAAGGGTTAATATTTCGCAAAGCAAAATTATACAAAATTTCGCTTTAAAATATTCGATAATGTACCAATTAAACATTAAGTTTAAATTTTTCGTAAAACCGAGAAAATCGAGTTTTTTCTTAATTTCCACCAATGCTCCTTTACGCAAATGAAAAGTTTTTTAAGGACCACTTCAAAAATATGTTGAAATTAAATTTGTTAAATTTGCTTACCCGGTCCTTCAGGAAGATAATCAAAGGATTTTAAAACACGTATATTGGAACTTGTAAAATATGTATGCTTGAAATCCTAAAATGTGTATAAAGTAAACTCTAAAATATGTATACATGAGTGCTATTTAAAATACGAATACATGAAACTCTAAAATAGGGAGGATGATGTATAAAATATGTATATATTAAACCCTATAATATGGAGGATCATATAATTATATGTATTTTTAAATCCTAAAATATGAATCATGATATCTAGAATATGTCGATATATAAAATGTGTACGAATATATATGAAACCCTAAAAACTAAAAAGGGCCCTAAAACATGTATGTATCTATAAATATGTACACAAGCAACCGTGAAATACGCATTTATGAAAAGTGAAAATATTAATGCCGTGAACCATTATATATATATATATATATATATATATATATATATATATATATATGTGTGAGTGTGTATATATATATATATATGTATATATATATATATATATATATATATATATCGATTGTCACGAAAGAATAATTAAAGAAATTATAAACAACACAGACGACATAGATATGGATATTGTATATTAGGTAAACTCTAAAATGTTTATTACCTTTTAACTTTATACAATAATTTCACACAGAAATGCATCCATCAAATATTTATGGATTCATGTCTGTGTGGCTGGCACCAGGGTTCTGCCACATTTTGTAGTTTATAAAGCTGAAAATTTAATAGATATAAGCGACATGTTATTTTTAAAACAGATCGAACATTTCTATTTAATTTTTATTGCTAGTACTAGTATAAAATCGATCAGTGTATTTTGGCCAATAACCACTGGACGTGTAATGAAACAAATTGTGTCATAATTTGAAAGGTGCAAGGGGATGGTACTCGCTCCTAATTGACTAACGCAGTGTACATATTTTATTGTAATTGGTCAGCGGACGCACCAATGACATGTTCGTTAAATCATTAATGTCGGGGCTGCGAAAATATCGGTAAACTATTGTTCGCCTGAATTTATTTACCGAGCTTGTAATATAGTAATATCGAAGGTAATTTTCTGTAATGTGTACTTTAATTTTTACATTTGGTCCAACCAATATTAATAATAATTTTAGTGTACTTGAAGACATTTCGTTAGAAAAGAAATTACCAATTTTAATTGTTTATTAATTTTTTAGCAACTTTAATACTAAAATGTCAACATTTATATGAACAATCAAAATTATAAGGGTGAGCACAATATTCTTTTTTTAATTATATCTTGTATTAAGCGTCAAATCACAACAAATTCGTCATTATAAACCTGCATAGACTATATTTGTTGGGTCGACGAAAATAAAATTTGTCCAACGTATAGGCAAAACTAAATCATACAAACCTAAGTAAAATTTAAAAAAATCACCTAATGAATAATACAAAAATAACGCAGGAAATAAACAAATTCTTGACGAATAAACATTTTATATTTAAAAAGTATAAATCGTTTTAAGAAATATTCTAAAAATTTAAATTATTTTCTAGTACATTAGTATCTGATACTGTTTTTAAGAGTCGTTAAAAACGACTCGATACTTGATTGAATTAATCTTGACTACATAATTGAAAATGTGTGTGGTCCACATAATTTGAAATATAAACGTTCTATTGTGTAAATTTAAATGTACCCTTGGACTCAGTTATTAAAATAAAAGTTTTTAATATCATCCATTATACGGAGTAGATTAGTTATACTATTAACGTATTGTCATCAATCGCAGTCATAGTATTATGCGATATTGATAAACATGGCATATTGTGACGTAAAATGTACATTATTTATGACCTTGGTATCAAAGTCACATATATTTTGCATATCTTTTATAGTGTTCATGATTTAAATTATTGTGAAATTGCACTCGTAAAATCTTGTGTCAGATTTCGAATTCCAAACAAATTTTCAATGCTGTACATCCCAATGTATTGTTGAAGCTCCAAATTTAAATACAAATGAATTACACTTAATCGTATTATATTTGAGGTAAATCTATTTAAACATTTTTTTTATCCTTCGCTTTAGAAATAATTTTTAAATAAAAAATCGCGAAAACCGTTTTCCTTAGCAGAATATAAAGGTGAATTAATCTGATATCAAGAGGAATATCCAGTGCTCTTTAAGATTCCTGGTTACCTTCGTAGGACCATGAATACTCACAATTAAATTTATTTGATTTTATTTTAAATGTATACTCTGCAAAGACAAACATTTCTCGGAAAATATTTTAACGCAGGTCTACATCATACAAGAAAACTCAACGAATAATATCAGTGTAGATGGTCAGTTTGGCTTTAAATAAGAAACTTTTAATTCTATGTAACAAAAAGCAGAAACGGTCCAAAAAATAATTTCATGGTGTTATTAATGGAAGTGAAATTAGTGACAAACCTGATGCGATCGCTTTAAATATTTATGATATTAAATTAAAAATTATATATTTTATAATTTTATGATTCAATTTACAACATCCGTTGGCCTTTATACATGTAGATGCAAGCTGATACACGCGACTTTGTCCACGTAGAATTATGCAAAGCTAAACTGACCGGGACGTAAGACGTCGAGAAGTAATATCGTGTTTTTCTTCCTCCCAGTTTCCCAAAATACTTAAGAGTTCTTAGCGATCGCTTGTGTAATAAAGGTTATCTCTGTTTTAAATTTCAGCCCGACACGTCATTTGATATAAGCTGTACATTGTTCAGCGGCGAAAGTTTGTTTTTAGTAAAAGTATTTTTAATGCATTAAAAAAAAGTAGTTCACGGTAAACTTATTAACAAATAAAAAATAAAAATAAAATAAATTTAAAATTAGTCAAATTGAAAACCAAAGTATTAGATTGAATTTCTATTAAAAAAATATGATCTATCTATTTGGTTAAAAACTCTACTTTGTTCTTTGTCGATTTTTGAGTGTCGAATTTTAATCAATTATAAGGAAGACTCTGTGATAACATTAAATATAAGCAGACTCGTGTAACTTTTAGGTTTCAACTTTTTTATTATAATTTTATATATGCATGAACGATTTTGATTTATGAAAGTACACATTAACAAGTATTTCACGTTGTTTTGGAATTAGATTTTTAAATGTTTATGACTCAATGAATCTAGTTATTTAATATACATAAGGTTAGTTATTTCTAAGTTCAACTTGTACCATAATTTACTTACATATAATAACAAAAATAATGTGAGAATTGCATTTGGAAAAATTCATCTTCGTTTGTTCCTGCTTACATTAAAGCAGTATTCGCTAAAATGTTTTGTGAGTATCCAGTTTTCTTATCGCTGAGCCATTCATCCATTATCCATTTAATTTTGATATTCGAGCCTCTTGGGAATCTATACAAGCAATAAAACCAGTAATGATTAACAGTCCATATAGTTATCCAAGAAACAACATTTTCTTTTTATAACTACATTTAATTTTTAAATTATTTTTATGTTCCCTTCCCAAACTGCAGTGACTAAAGTTTTATAGTAAATATACAAAATTACCTACATATATTTTTGACGTGCAACAAGGATATAATTATAATGTTGTTTCAAAATTTTCACATTTCCCTCATAACTGCTATTATTTTTATCGATAAAATATCGGCGCTTGGTTTACACGTTAATGATGTAAGAAGTACGCTGTTTCTATTATAAGTATTTTTTTATAAATAATGACTATTAGTATTGAAATAAAAGATGTAATATAAATGTTATATACTCACTAATGAATTATTATGCCATCATTTTCTAATTTGATGTCCCACTATGACTCTCCATCAATTAATTGCACATTTTGGTATTTTGTGATAATGCGTTCCCGACTGTGACCTATAATGCAACTGATATATTCGATTTTTCAAAAATAGTGCATATGTCAGATTTTACCTACGTACGGCTAGCGGGGTTGAAGATTTTGGCGCTCAGAGCACAATAAATTTATCAATAATCTCGACTAACTGAATTTTTTGAAAATAATAATTATAATGTGCACGTGTTATCTTGCTTGTGCTGCTTCGCTAATATATTTCCAAAAAAAACTTTAACTTCAGATCGAACAAAAGACAACTACAACTCAAAAACATGTAATTTTTTGTTTACTAGGGAATAAAATTGTAAAAAAAATGATTAAGTTCGAGCCTGGCTCACGCGTTGAAGTTCCCGTACCTCGTTTGAAGTGAAACTACTTCATTTATCGTATGTTATGACGAATGTGGAGTTCCTAATGTAGTGAATGTTTAATGTGACTAACATAGTTAAGTAGGGAAGGGATAATGTGCAAACATTATATAATACGTAAACATTCCAAAAATATGACATTATGCAACTTTGGCATTGACTTCTCCAAAAACTCGGTGTTTTTTATAATTTAAGGTTAAGTGTTTTTGGAAATAAGTTGGGGTGTCATATTTTTTTATACATTTTTCGATACGTTTCGGAATATAAATAAAAAATATTTTTGAAACACTTATAACTAGTCCTTTCAAAATTTACTTAAATTTTAGGTTTTAACTATTTTTTGTACAAAATTAACCAACGTATTATATTTAAACGCAACAAGGAGTATTCATTCCTTGTTGCGTTTAAATATAATAGTATTTACTTTTATATTTAATTCTATTTACAGTTAACTTTTAAAGTAAAGCCCTTAGAAATTATCGCAATAAAAAATCCGCGTAACATAACCTGGTCTACCGTTGTAATTTACTCTCACTGTGAAAACAACTTTCAGTTGTTTGCACTTTTTATTCTGTACATTTATTTCACCAGTATATACGTAAGTATGCAAACAGCACATCGTACACAATATAACGAAGTATTTGAACAATGCAACTTATACGCCTCCAGGAATGTTGGTCGCCGCCCGCCTGACGACCGCATTTGTCTAGTGTACACTTGCCTGAGGCCATATTTCTTAGGCGAGGATGAATTTAAACATTTGTGGTTCGTATTTTATAATTTATAAGAAGAAAATATCCTCGTCTTTTATGAATTCGAATATCCGTTGTTCTTCAACACTAATTTTAAGTAAGAGTAATATAAACAGAAAACTTACCTTGTCTATTCATAGAATAATGAAATAAATAAATTGAAAATATTTGAAACGACAAAAATTATTAGAAAGATAGAAGTAAATTCTACTGAATTATATTAATTGGCTATATTTAGGACCTTTTTCATTTATTGAAATACGAACCATCACCAGATTCCAAAAAAAATATTTTGAAATATTATTATGAAATTTGGCTATAAAATAATTGTATAAAAATATCAAAAATCGTTAGAAAAAAATTCGTTAAAAATACACAAAATTAAGAAAAATATACAGCCCACAAATACACAAATTTTGAAGAGTGACCAATATTTTTAATTTCTATGACGTTGAGAGTTAGCTAAAATTTTTTTTTCAGATACTCCGAAACTCGTTTAAATATTAATGTATTTATATAATCGAGATATATTGGATATACAGTTGCATTTATTATTTAAATGCAATAGTAATCTGTATATTGAAAAACAATATTGATAGTTTATTTAATTAAACTGAGTTAAAAATATTTTCATGCTCACGTGACAATCGTCTTTCAGAAATACACATAAATAAATAAACATAGGCTTTTATAAAATGAGTATTCTCACAAAAAGACAGAAAATTACAAAAAAATAAAAGGAAAGAAAATTCTGCTCTTAAGCTATTTAAATTAATTAGCTGCTTTCTTCTGGCTATAATGAAATTTTTTGGTGTGACTCAATTTGGCGGATGGATTCTCACGACCCAACTATATAATAAAGCAAGAATGAATATAATAATGTAAGAGTTTGAGAATTACGACTGAGAATATGGCAAAAGATATTGGTACATTTTAGCATATTTCTTTACCTCAAAAGGTAGTTCTTAAAATTTAAGTTAATTATACATTTATGAAAAAGCTTTCAACTCAGTTATGTTCATGAACATTAAAAATCTGTATTTCGTAATATTTTTTTTATTTTAAATATAAATTTAGAATTTCTTGTAGTGATCAAATCCAGTTATAACAAATTTAAGTGGATAATAAATTTCAAATAACTTCATGTTTTGTATAATGCACACTCTAACAAAAAAATAATAAATTTTTAATAACAGGTATTGTTCTTTAATTTTAGAAAACATTTCATTGAACTTGTAAGTCTTTGTCTTTTTTCAGCCTCTGTCTTTTGAGTCTTTTTCAACGAGGGTACGGGTTTCGGTAGCAAAAATAACGAATTGGTCTACAAACTTTTTTATTTGGTATAATATTGAACATTATACTTACATTACATTATTTAATATGTGCCATCATTCGGCTTTTTTAATATAAAATATATTGTCTGTTTTCCAACCAGCCAGACTTCAGTAAAATATAAACAGATGATGACAGTAGATATATTAATTTTTCACAAGATATATGCAATATATTGCCTCATATATCTTTCAAAGTTTTATCAGTATCGTGTACATCTCAAAATCCATAATAAACTGGATAATCGCCATACTTTTCCTGAAATCTTCTCGGTGGATTCTATCAATTCAGTTTTCTTTTCATTCTGATTCCGTAAAAGAAAGTAATAAGAGAGGAGAGAGGGAGGAGTGTTGATATTATATTTTACCTATTTTACTGAACGTCTTTTCGAGTATGCTATTTAAATTATTAAAAATATTTAGTATCCTTATGCTCATTATAATGCGTCCCGTGTTTTTGCTTCTTGTTCAGATTTTAAGTAAAATAAAGAAATAATGTTTTTTTTCTCCAATGAAATTTCAATAAATACACGAATTTAACTGTTCTCTCTTTTTTCAAAATTCATTCCGTAATTAACAAAAAAAGGATGACAAAACAAATCGATTAGGATAAATATCAACAATTTATCAGAAAACAATAATTCGCTGGAAAAATATATTTATAATGAATTCATAATGTTTCTTTTAAGATATTTTTGGTGCTTCATAATTTACACTTTTAAAATGTATAATTTTTTAGTATCCTTTTATTAAAATAAACTTTAGCAATAAGTAAACGTGCTACATAACTGCAATACAGATAAATTGGACAAGTCACATTAAAGAATGTATTTACCGGTAAGAAATTTTAAAGAAATCCACCTATTGGATTAATCGGGTTACTTTTAAAACCTCACATGGCTCTCAAATGAGAGGGACTGCCGAGTGTAACACAAAAATGTATCATCCTTCTCCGTTGCTTTATTGCGGACTTCTGTGTAATCCCGCTGTGCAAAATTTTCAATTGGAAGTATCATTATACCTACTTATAATCTTCGCATTTTACTATATGATTCTAATAAATGCAATATCAACGGAATATCCCATTTGGTCATAATTAATTTTGTACCCGGACGAAATATATTTATATATATATATATATATATATATATATATATATATATATATGTGTGTGTGTGTGTGTGTGTGTGTGTGTGTGTAAGCTTAAAAGAAGATAAGAATTTAAAGAATTAAAATTCACATTATGTACACTTAGTAATTCTAAACACATACCTCATCAAATATTCCCATTGTTGTTAGCACTTAAGGACTTACTCATTCGAATAAAAGCTTACGACAGAGCTTTGAATGAAAAACGCATTGCAATTCAGTGAAAAATTTTCAAAGGTTATTTTTTATTAATACGTTTTTCCGGTACTTATCTGCAAATATAGGAGATTATCTGGAAAAGATAAGTCAAGACTTTCTGTTATCTTAAAGTCTTAGAAAAATGTTAATAACCGTCAGCGGTTTTACTTGAAAGGAATTTACCCTTGTTTCATTCGAAAACATTTGTTCATGGGAAATTCACATTGAAACAATACTTTGAATCAATACATCATCTTAAAATATGTAGAGCGTATTTAAGGACGCTGACTAAATCCTATTATATTTAAGACCATACGCCTTTTTAATAGCGTAGCAATACACCGAAAATGTTTATTTAACAAAAAGCTTCAAAACTGATTGGTACATCAATTTGTTTTATCATATACTTTATCTCTAGTTTGCGAATTATGAAAAAATATTTCTGCTTACAAATATTTACAATTTAAGCTGAAACGGCAGGGTAAGATTTTTAAAAACACAATCAGACAATACAAACTAACAAATTTTCTCGTTACATATTTATAGCAATAATATTGAGAGCAGTTAAGTGGTATTCGTGCTCCATAAATATGAGTATTTTTTATTATAAAATATTTCTCGTGTGTCAATTTTTCTTCAATTTTCTTTATCGTTGAGCCTTCTCACAATTTTCTTATTTTTATATATACAGGAAAATTTATTCTATTCGATTAAAGTAAGTATTTGTCATAAAAGTGGATAAATTATTATAGCCTTTACTTTCCTTAGCTTCATTCTATAATAAATATAATTTGCACTAAATGTTATGTTTTCAATGTTATGTATATTACATATAATTTATTTAAATATTACACTTTAAAACAGTGTTATTTTTCACAATATAGTGGAAATACGTAAAATATTATACAAGTATAATTTATTAAAATAAAAATTTTCCTCTTTCTTGGCCTCCTCCGCCCCGTTCCACGGCATGCGGTCTTCAGCTTTTCTATTCAGTTTTGTCTAGATATTATTATAATTTCGCGTGTTCCTCTTTTTATCAGTTTTCCCACTACCTTACGTCTCATTTGGGATATTCTAGATTATCACCGATTTAGTTAATTTTTTATTACCGTTTTTCACAATGATTTTCAGCATCTATAACTTTTGTTTTTTCTTCAATTTCTTGTGTCCAATCATTTCAAATTGAATAAAATTCGTTGCCTTACTGTTTGACAATATATACTATATATATTTGTTTGTAAAGTGAAAGAAAGACAAGGGTACAAGCAAGAGTCTAGATTTGTTTAAAATTAATTCATGAATGACGTGCCAGCGTGCGGACGCGCGTATGTGCATGTATGAGTGTGTGTATTTGTATACACAATGACGTATTATGTTTCTATGTATTCTAACTGGATTTTTCATTGGTTTGGTTTCTTAAAGCTAACTTGTGGACCTTATTTTTACAATACTTCTTCTTTTACAATACTTTTCTATTCTTTTGAAAATATAACAAAATATTTATTTCAGCACCTGTCATGGACGGGTCTAACTTGATTTGACTTACGCTTTTCTGTGCATGTCCTTGAACACATCTATGAATTGCGAGAGATTCTCACATTCCTATAAAAGTGCATACGATATAATTTCACCAAATATTCTTGCCTATTAATTCCAATCTAGTAAGAAAATATTCTAAATTCGACCTACATATCGCTTCCTTTTTTTATAAATTCACATATGGTAACCTTATCTATAAGATAAATTAAGTTTATACAAGTTCAACATAGTAACGTGTAATTTTAAAACGTAGCAGCCATTAATTTTTTACCAGTCAGCAATTCGTTTCCATGGCACCTTTTGGCGATGGACCAAATCAAACTTAACCTTAAAAGTGGATGTCCGCCAATATAACGCTAATAAAATACGTTTTCATTATTTCATCTATATTTTTGATTCGTCGAATATTTATTAGTGACCATCCTTGATCAAACTTTTGGAAATTTTTTGAACAATTTTTGCATAATATGCAGATCCGCATGAAATATGTGATTTTAATATAAGGTAAAGAATATAAAGAATAGAATTAAATTTTTGATATTTGTACATAATCACATCTTATATATTTAAGATACGTACAATGTAATATTTTAAATAGACCGTTAACGCCAGAAGTTACACAGCGTTAAAGGCGAATGCAAAAATAAAAAGTACGAATAAATAAAACCGAAATATACGGCCGTTATAAGTGTAATTACAATTTTATATCTGCTTTTTGACTTTAAAACTTTCCTACGGCTTTATAATTAACTGCTACGTTTTAAATTAACATTACTGGATATAATTTATTAAGGTTTTTGATCCATTTAAGTACACATACAAATTTAGAAGCTTTTAATTATAATCAATCTATTTTAATATTCGCCAAGTAATCATTTAAAACCTTTAAATTAAACAAGGACATTTTTTTTTATTCATTTGCTGTTTTATATTTTTTCGTAAATGTTCTGGAATCGCATTATTTTACTTTCTTTTCATAACTTTAATCTGTTTTTAATGTAATTATCAGAATTAATATATAAGTTTGCAATACCGCTTAAACTTGTTAAATTAGCCTGAAGTAATCATACCTGTTGCAAAATTAGCCCAACTTGTAAATATCAATGGACACCAATTATTATATGATAAAATATGTTTTAATGATATTGTTAATTATAAATGCTCTTTATTTGATTAATAGCTATGCCGACATTATTTCGTTCGCCTGAAATTCAGTATTAAGAAAATTTATTCGGAATTTTTTTGTGTTTTTTTTTTCTCTCACAGAAATCTAGGAGCATAAAGATTACTAAAAATGCTAATAGATGGTGATGACAGTATCATTATCGTAATATTCACCAAGCCAGGAAGTTTTTTTATATATATGGTATAGAGATGAAAATATGTAATGCTCCCCCTATATAATGCTCGAAGGTATCTTCTGTTACCGTACCGAATTTCATGAAAATCCGTGCAGTAGATTTCGCGTGATTGAAGAACAAATTAACACACAGACAGATAAATGGACCAAAATTCTAAAAACAGATTTCTGGCCTCTAAAATCATTCTATACGCTAAATTAATCAATCAAAATATTTTCTATCTACAAAATTTACAATTTCATCATATATCTTTTACGATTTTATCATATTTTAAATCAAATCATAGCTCATGAGAGTGTATGGGACAATAAATTATCTCAGAGTTGTGTCCATATCTATAGTCAATTACGATTTCAATGCGTAAAAAAACACGGTTTATTTGATAAATAATATTATTATTTCGTAGCAAAAGTAGACGGAATTTCAAGGAATGATATCACAAAGAAGCAGATATTTTTTTTCGACTAAAAATGGGACCATTTTAGTATACCTTAAATAATATATATATATATATATATATATATATATATATATATATATGTATATATATATATGTATATATATATATATATATGGTTAAAAAATTAGAATTAATACGGTGTACAAATAAATTTTGGCGTAAAAAGGCTATTTTAAGGCTTCGAGTTAGTATGCATAAAATTGCGTTGAAAAATTATTTATTTCCAGTTCCATCACTCATACAGAAAAGAAAACCTTCAGAGGATCATTTGATTGTTCATTCGTGCATTTGTCTCTCGTGTAAAGCTCTTTTTATTAGAAATGGCTTAAGATATCAAGTCGAAGTTAATATCGAATACTGATATCTGTAAGCTTTACATTGCTGTAAAAAATTAAGTTTATTGGTTTACGTAGCAAAAAAGTACGCGCTTTTAAAACGTATTTTTACCATAACCCTCTTACTGATCATATAAACCTATAGGATACTTCCAGTTGAATTATTATCTTGAAAGTTGGCATGATAGGAAGTGTTATAGCACAAGTGAAGAGAAGAAAATTAAAAATAAATTATGTATAGTTCTATGTGGAAGTATACATATTTTTTTTGGAATATGCGCGTCTGATGTAGAAGGCAATATGTTTACGTTCTGACAAATTAAAATTTCGTAAATAGTTTAATGGACATGCTTATATATATCATATGTGAAAAATCGTCTTAAATTATTTAAGTATAATAATTCTATTTCTTTGGAATCGTACACACATTTCTTAATAAGTAGCACAAAAATAAAACCAAATAATATTTTTAAAAGTTTAAATAAATGTTAAAATAACAATTAGTACACAAAACATATAACAAAAATCTGATCGAACTGACTGCGCCAAGCAACCACCACACAAAACCTGCCACACAAAACGATTATATTATCCAAACTCTGTGATGTTAACTACATGTGATTTATGTATAAGAAATATAATTATTTCCAAGTTGCTTTGAACATATTTTTTATATAAACAGACATACGTAGTGTGTTTTTGTCTAAGTCACAAACACCTGAATAAAAAATTACTGTCAGTTACATTAGATGGAGCAGATTAAACGTTGGAATTAGTTTGGCAAACTTAAGAAACATTTTTAAAAATCTGTATTAAATAATGAGCTAGTGTAACGTTGATTGTCGTATTTTTATAGAAATGTACCTTAGTAATAATATTTAATTTCTCCCAAAAGAATCTTCATGGAAAAAACCAAATTATTTACTTATTATAAATTTACTTAAGAAAACGAAGGTAATAAGGTGTTTGTTGATCACAGAAACACGTATTGTGATGTGATTGTTTTAAATGTATCAGAAAAAACTTATTACGTATTTACATATATATATATATATATATATATATATATATATACATATATATATATATATATATATATATATATATATATATATATATATATATATATATAATATACAACCTACCATGAAGTGAATTTGATTTCCTGTAGATACATCAAATGCAATTTACATTGCAAAGCAGAGTTTAGAAAATAGCGTGGTTTAATAATAACAATGGTTGTTTGATGCATTCAGTTTCGATCACAATGGAGTTTTGACCTATATTTAGTATGTTAATCACAGGCCTACAATGGTTGTTCTCTCTAAAGTTTGAATGTTGTTTCCGGTAATTTTACAGATGCAGATTACGGGAATAATAATGAAAAAATCTGACACGTCACATTTCTTTATATGTTGCAATATTTATTTTGCCCAAAATTACCTTACCCGTTCGCTTTCAAGCTCGATAATACATAATGAAAAGTAATCTAATGGCTTAAATGTTATGTAAATGATTTTTATTAGTATAAAGGAATACATTTTATTTCATAATTTGCTACTTACCACCTTATTACCTGATTGTAATGGTGATTCAATCTCTATTATAATATTTTGTCACTTTTATTCATTAGAAGAGAGTTAATGAGGGAAAGAAATAACAAAAAACATATATAAATACTTGAACTGATTTTAAAGTACATTAGTTACACTTTTCAATTTAATATGTTAATTTAAAAATGTCGTTGCGAAGTAAGTAAATAATTCATATTGTCAAAACAACAAAGGACTATAACAGATTTTGATAAAAATGTTTACATGTATTTTGATCTACAAATCAGTAACCAGGACAAGTTGTCTACACCTTACAAAGTTTGTGCAACGTGCGTTTCCGAACTTTGCAAGTGGTCGAAAGGACAAAATAATACCTTCACAATACAGGCAGAATTCTCTAGGGGACACCAAGAGTCCTGATTGTAAAGAAATTGTGGCTAAAATAATAGAAAATTTAGGTAAAATGGGATGTTCAATGAGCATTAAGCTTCATTTCCTGAATTCACACATTGACTACTTTCCGGAAAATCTAGAAGCTGTTAGTGAACAGCAAGGTCAAAGGTTTCATTAAAATAAACTTGAGAGAAATAGAACGTAGATGTCGAGGAAAGTGGAATAGAAGCATATTGGGGAACTATTGTTAGTTGCTGAAGCGAGACGATCTAACCAACAAAATAATCTCTGATAAGAAGCACCCAGCAGAAAAGGCAAGATACCACTGAGATTTTTGTTATGTAAATATGTTAAAAGATATATCACCTATGAAATTAAATTGTACTTATTTGATAGATATAAGTATTTTTTTAAATATACAATTTTAATTACATGAAGGTGTCTTTTTTGTCTATTTTTCATAGTCCATTTTCGAAAAAAACTGAACGTGTTTGAGAAAAACTGATTACATATTCGTAATTAGTGCCCCTGAACACTCTAAAATCAGTCATCAAATCTGAGAGAGAAAAAAAATATCAAATTTGCAGGTCTGTGCTATTGTTCCTATTTTTCTTAACTTCTACATAATATTTGGTTATCTGTTGGTGTTACTTATTGAAAAAAAAGTAATGAAATATGCGATTTGGAAGAAAAAGAAAAATTCCGGTTAGAAAATTCACGACGAAGAATTCATGAAAATTGTATATATTAAAAGCGCTTTAAAATTCTTACAAGAGTTTTACAACTGAAATAAGTTAACTGGTTCTAATTGAGAAACTTCCATTTAATTAAACGATTTTATTGCAAAATTAAGTCGAAAAGAAAGCTTAATTTCCTTCATGTCGAATTTATTGCCGATGAACGCAAAGAAGTTTATATAAAAATCAAATGTCACTAATACCTTTTGCAATAGAAAAATCTCAGCAAAATTACATGCAGTAATGAAACCGATAAATAAGTGAATAAGGCAATATAAAAAAATCATGCTCCACTAGAGAAATGTTAAAGGTATATTGAGTAAAAATCTAAACTTTCGCCTTTGATTTCAACTCGTACAGATGTCTACTTAAGTTGGAAGACTTCTTTTGTCTTATTAGAATGATGCGTAAACGTAAATCGCAATAATTAAAAAAAAAATTATCTTATCGATATCTAATACAAATTGTATAAACAAATACGACAACCTACTTAAATTTTAATCAAATTATTTCATTGTTGTGTAGCCGTTAAGATTTGGTGTCTTGAGAAACACAACGATCGAGTACTTAACCACGTCGCCTGTAGAAATTATGACTCATCCGCCACGCAGACCAAGCCTTGTGCCATGCGATTTTCTTTTCTTTTTTTATATAAGAGATAAACTGCAAGGAAAATGTTTATCGAAAGTTGAAGGAGCAGTGACTGCCGGGGAAAGGACGTGGCAGAGACTCCAAGGATGAGTGGACTGATTGTTTCTCTTAATGACTCCATCGAGTGAAACAATGTACGAAGTGCCACAGAGACCAATTTGGAAAAAATACGCCATACGGCAGATATAATTTTTCAATTTAAAATTAATTTCAATTCCTTTCTCTCTTATTGTCAATGGGGTTACAAAATTTATTAAATATGTCTGGTAAATACAATTATCTGCTTCATTTAGCTTGCAGTATTTCCTATAAAATTTAAATAAAGTTTCATAAAAACATTAAGTTAACGTCATGTGTCCCTAATTTAATGATTTTTTTTTATATTATATTCATTTACATAAACAAAATTGCTTGTGAAAAAAGTTTAGCGAAGCGACGTAGTTCTGCTTTGAAATTTTGCACAATCGTTACTGAGATTTATTGCAATCTTAATATGAATAATTTTCAACATTCAGGTTGGGAATTGAGAACACTATGTTCCAGAGACTATTACCTAAATGATAAAATAATGTGAAAGAAGAATTGTGAGCACAACCAAAGTCTGATTGCAATAAAAAACATTTTGCCGACTTTCTTCCTCTTTATATGAACGTATTTACAAATATTAATGACGTTAAATAAATGAAACACAGATGAGCATTAATTTTATTAAAATTTCCATTTTTTTCGACAATTGCGGCTCTTGTCATTCATATTTAAGTAAAAGCTTACAATGAGCTTCAAATAATTACGCGAAAAGGTTAGAGATATAACTCAATTCAAAATTCACAAGCGTATTCAAAGTTTGTCGTGTGTTTATAAAATTTGATGTAATTATTATAATTAAATAAAGACACACGAGTTGTGAAAACTGCAAGTATTTGTCTCAAGACTATAATATTTTAAGGTTTTCCTTTGACGTTGACGGCGTTTTACCAGGCTTATCTCTTTTAATAAATAATTATATTATTTACGCTTACAAAAATTAGGTTAGGCCTTTTATTCTCGTTTAGGTAACAAATATGATAAGTAAGCAAAAATGTCAGTATTTTAAATAAATAATTCAGAGGTTCAACTAATAATAGAAGTTGTTTTCTAGGATTTTCACTTCTGTTCCCTTTTGTTGTTGATTATACAAACGTTTTAATATTCCAAACAGTGGAAAATATATCAGAACATATTATTTACCTACTTTTAAGGTTTTATAATACAAAAAAGCAGAAATAAAATGGAAGAATATAATATTGCTCATGTTTCCACTCATCTACCGATATGTCACAGTTGTTTTTTTCAGTAAGCATTTGACATAGAGACCAGACACTGTATTTTTTGGCGTAGTGATGAAGCGCATTAACTTACATGTATCAAAACAGTTTACCTAAAGTTTATGGAAAAATTATTATAATGATTCTAAATCTATAGTCTTAAAGGAATTCAGGATATTATGTACCAGTGTAAGATAAGAGAGGTAATATATTTTCTTGGTGAAAAGTAATATTAATATTTATAAATGACTTAATAGAAATACTAAGGACCCTTAAATAGACAAACACGTGTGCTACCTTCGTAGTGCGAGTTCTATTTCATATTAACCCATGAGGTTTTTTTTTATTATATTGACATTATGTAATTCTAAAATTAATTTAGAATTACAGTTCGAAATTACAGTTCGACTTACAGTTCGAAGTAGAAATTACAGTTCGACAAACTCGAAAACATTCTTTACAGATACGCAACCATTTTTGGCAATACTAAAAAGGATATTAATTTCTTAGTTCCAATTATTTGTCATATACTTACAAGTTTGTGTTTTTCAAATATCGTACATTAGTTTTTTTATTAAATTGACGAAAAAACTATTGAAAAGTCATATTACGATGTGAATATTAACTGATTGCATTTTAATTTTGATTGAATTTTTTTTATGTTTTGATTCATAATACTTCGATATGGTGTTACAATTAAATCAGAATTATTTGAAATTCTTGTTGAAAGATAAAATATGTGGTAAACCTACATAAAATATTATTTAATTTTTCTCGCCCTATATATATATATATATATATATATATATATATCCACTACCATAATCAATCGTAATTCCGAGAGATGATATGTTATATAATATATTTTATTATGTTAAAACTGACACTTCGGAATATATAGTCATGGCATATTATTTATTATGATTGTATCATTGCTCTTTTTCATCTGTTATATATATCCACTACCATAATCAATCGTAATTCCGAGAGATGATATGTTATATTTTATTACGTTAAAAGTGACACTTCGGAATGTATAGTCATGGCATATTACTTATTACGATTGCATCATTGCTCTTTTTCATATCCTTTCCAATTCTTTGTTTCTAAGATTTACAATGAAACATATTACAATGAAATGAAACATATATCTAATGAGATTTACAATGAAACATATATTAATGAAACATATAAATGAGTCTCATTATCATGAAACATATAAATTAGTCTATAAACATATAAATGAAACATATAAATGAGTCTCATTATCATGAAACATATAAATGAGCCTCAATATCATATATCAATGAAACATATAAATGAATCTCATTTACAATGAAACATATAAATTAGATTTACAATGAAACATATATCTAAGATTTACAATAAACATAGATTTACAATGAAACATATATTTACAATGAACATATATTACAATGAAACATATATTTCTAAGATTTACAATGAAATATAGATGTTATATAATATTATATTTTATTATTTTAAAAATGACACTTCGGAATATATAGTCATGGCGTATTATTTATTATGACTGCATCATTGCTCTTTTTCATCTGTTTTCCGATTCTCCGTTTCTAAAATTTACAATGAAACATCTATCTTAATACGAATTTTAAACTTAACATTTAAAGATTGGCAAAGGAGATATGAAAATGTATGAAAAATATAATGATGCGGTTTTATCTGTCAATTTTCAAATTATTAGTATATAATTTTCTTTTCCTTCTCAATAATTTTGGTTAAAAAATTAAATAATGTGTAGATTTTTTTATAACAAAATAATTTAGAATATAAATAAGTCCCAT
The DNA here is from genome assembly GCA_039881145.1 of Druceiella hillmani. Taxonomy (NCBI): domain Eukaryota; kingdom Metazoa; phylum Arthropoda; class Insecta; order Lepidoptera; family Hepialidae; genus Druceiella; species Druceiella hillmani. The sequence continues at coordinate 6,078,379 of JAYKKI010000102.1, forward strand.
TAAAAAATAATAAATTTTTTTTTACGATAACATTATATATATATGGGGTAAAATTCTAATTTATTTTTAAAAGTTATAACCTTCTATGTGTGGATTAATTACATTTATACTGTAACCTATTTAATATGGACAAAATTACCAAAGGTAAGAATATTATTATTATTGTAAGAGTTAATAAAACTATAAAGGACAGCACGAATGTATTCTATACGTCTAGCAAATATTTTGTGGGTCGAATAGAAAAATAATTAAAAACACTGACAATTTTATATTATTATATATAATTTACTGCATCTTGATGCCAATTGGACTCTTCTTTTAGGTACCTTATTTGTATTTTACTGGTTGAAAAATTGTTTTTAATGTATGGTGATCAATTAAAATATTTTAAATTTAATTAAAATCAAATATTTCTCAAGTTAGCATACTAAAATTTTCAATAAAGGGAGTTTTTTCTATTTTATGATAGTTTAGTCATTAAAATAACGCAATGTTATAAATTTTCGACAAGTAGTCAGGCTAAAGTTTTTCATCTTTCAAAACCAAAAAGCGTAAATAATATCTTTCTATGTATTATATTTATCTTAATTATAATACTCTGATCTCCAAAACTATTTAGTTGTGAATACAGTGGTAGTAAAACTAATTCATATATAAAAGCTGAAGCTTCATTAAAGGATTACTTTCCTGGTAATGACAGGCAACGCAAATAGAAACAAATATTTGTGAATTTTGTCCATAATGTTGGCAGTTAATTTCCAAAAACATCAACCGGATTATTCCCATGGACTGTAATTTAATAAGTCCACGTGTTAATCTAGGTTACAATTTCCTCTGCTTTACTTTTTTCAAACTTCACTGGCGTTCAGTAGTAATATCATGGTTGTGTTGCAAAATGTAGAAAATTTTAAAGGTAATTAAATATAACCGCGTACTAATTAAACCAAAAACATATACGCTAACATAAATTTAGAAGGATGATAAAAACAGAATTTAATAGACATATCTATTTTTAAATGCTTTTTATGCAGTGCAGAAATACAATATTTAAATATTTCAATGGGAAGATAGGTCATGAGACTAATGCCAGGAGGTTCTATTTGAAATAAAGTAGAATAACTAATGTAGAATAACTAAGGGACGGGATACATCAAAGCCTACTGTTATTCGTTATCAGACGTACTCCGTATACTTTTTTAATTTAGTCTCTTTGTGTTTTGTTAATTCTTTTATATAATTCAAATCTTGACACAGAATATCCTATTGCATTCAAATTGCCCATTTATATAATTATAAGATACTTTGATGCATCCATGATTGTATCTATCTCACTTCGTTTAATATTGCTGATCTCTAATAATCATAATAATTTAACCGTATTTAGTTTTTAAAGATCCGTTAATATTTTCCAACCTTCAGCACTAAAACGTTTACTCTTTACTGATAGCGGCTAATAGTAAAAATGAATTTCAGATAATAATATTCTGATTGTATCAAAGGTTTAATTATTTTAATTGCCCTAATTTTTATCGTAATGTATTTAAGGCTGTCCTGACAAAACTCATGATTTTTCTTTTTTATTGTTCAATAAATATGTTAATTTCAATAAAATATTTATAATAATAGTGTAGCAAAAATTGCTGTATACAATTATAAAGTTTAATTGTTTAAATTGATTGGGTGTATTTCAATTAAAAGTTTGTAATCTACATATTTTAAATTTCGATATGTAGTTTTATAAATGTTCGAGATACAACGAAGTAACATATACTATGATTTTTATTATTAAAAGGAAATAAAATAAATAAATAAATTTATATAAAGTTATATTGAACTAATGAAGAAAGATATTTAAATGGTTAAAGTAGTGATAAACATAAAAGTGATTTTTCTTATTCTATGTGTTTGGCTTTAATATTATGTAGAGATATATATTTAATTATACCAATTTTATACGGGGCATTGTTTGTAGGTTTTCACGAATTTGGCATAAAACCACTCATCCAATTAGTGTGAAATATTCATCATTGTAATATGTATAGTATCTAAATGGAAGAATATGAACGTAGAATATTCCTAGAACATGTGAGTAATGATCTAATCAATACATAACAAAATCTTTGAAAATACTGTTAATGAAATCTTATTATGTTAAGAGGTAATTGAAGCAAATTAGAATTATGGTTTACTTTTTCGCACGGATGAAACTGAAACGAATGGCTAGTAAATCTATATACAGATTATACAGCGTGATGATATTTCATGTAATATATCTAAAAATAATCAATATATGTTATAAAGGTAAACGTACAACGTGCGTGCCGCTAAACTCAGAAATGAGTCCCAGTACGAACGATGTTATATGGTGTGATAGTCCTCTATCCCCATCCATGAAGAAAGTTCCCGTTTTTCCAGTACATTCCGAAATATTCTGGAATATTTGGGAATTTTCTGAAACATTGTAAACCATTCAAAGCGTTTTTGTGTGGGTGTGGCTACCCATTGATAGGGGTATATAAAATGAGTTCCGTAGTGGGTTCGAACGTCAGTTTCTTATCAGAGAAATGCAGTGAGTGAATAAAAACTAACAGTGAAGTGTGAGTAATCAAAGTGATACAATGACTTAATATAAATAAAAAATAAAGCGTGAAAAGCGTTTTTTGAAAGTTGATTTAATTTATATTTTATACTATGCATAAACGTATAAGAGGAGGAGATCTTACCAGTTCTGAAACAGCAAAAAACCAAACACTCGAAGAGCGCGAAGTACGGTCCCAACGAAGGAGAATGAACTCCAAGAGAAGCAGAGAAACGGAAGACCAACGACATGGACGAATTTAGGAATCAAGAATTGCGATAAAATCTTATAATAAAGGACTCCGAACGCGAGCCACCCATGAAAATATCACCCTACGAAAAGTGCGGATGAGGACAAGTAAACAATACAACTTAATAAAAGAAGCATTCCACTACGACCTGACAAAAGAATATAACAAAGAGAAACACGTCGTAATAGAAAAAAATGGATAACATCCGCCAATTTTGCAACGCCAAAAATTTCAGTAGAGAAACAACAAACAGGCATGAATGAAAATATTTGATTACCATCACCGGAAGCACCTCCGCAAGTACATGATCGGTGAAACTCCAGAATCAAAAGTCTTACTATGCAATATAAAAGCGTACAATGCCTGCTTCCAAATGACTTCTATCCGTGTCACTTCGATCAACATAAACAGAGATGAAATCGATTATGTTTTTTCCTTGCAAGGACAAATCTATTAGAAAATTGGATCATTACTACGACTTCCCAACGAAGAATACAAATATCTTCAACTATATTTCATCGGAAATAAAGAAATAGAAATTGATACACAAACATCAGTGGACCGAGACGAGAAATAATCCAATAAGTGCAGAGCATCTTACACAAATACAATCAACTTATTCACATATTCAAAACAGCACTAGACCAGATTATTTCTGGTGACTATAAAGTTATAATTCGAGCAGGCCAGAAAACACCTGGAAAACACGAACGTCGATTTAACGCACCTAAGATAGACGAAGTTACCATAAGCCGTGACATAATTTACAACGAAGAAGAGGACTACGACGCATTGCATAGACACTGGTCGTGTGATCCCTTCCAATATCTGCACGAAGAGAACACATATCATTTTAATGTGAAACAAATCCAACCTGAAGCAGGCTTAAAAACAAACAAAAAAGTCACTTCCAAGGAGTTCTGTGCTTACCGCTTAATGATCGGAGAAAATGAAATTTACAATCACTTTCTCAACACTCGCCGTTTAGTCCAACAGTTCCTGGTAGATATAGAGAAACTACGTATGGAAGAATACATCCACTTTAGAGACGCGATCATAAATGACGGAAACATTGACGACATTTGAACAATGATAATCTTACCCTCATCTTACATGGGAAGTCCATGACACATACATTAATACACTCAAGATGTCATGACCTACGTAAGAAAATATGAACCCTGAACTCTTTATAAAATTCACATGCAACTCATCGTGGCCAGAAATAAAAGAATAACTGAAATAGGACAAGTGCTCATGGATCGACAAGATATAATAGCCCGAGTTTTCCGACAAAAATAAATGAGATTTTTTAAAGTAATCACAAAATACCACATCTTTGAAACCAATAGATGCTGGATATACAGAATCAAATGGCAAAAACGAAGACTATTACGGGGAAGCTAAATTCCTGTAATCAAAATTTACTCCTAATTATTTTAAAATTTTAAAATATGGTATTGATTTGGATAACTGGTTTAAGAGTTCGATATTAACTTGAACTGTTTTTAAGAATAAATACAAAACTTTACCCAAATATTAACTAAACCCTAATTTATAAATCAGGCACTTATCATGCTACAAGTACTAGTTTTGCTCCAATACCGTAATTACAATTTAATAAAAAGATTCCATATTCCCAATTATACAGTTTAAAGATTTATAGTGTTACAAGAAAAGTCAGCCTTTATTTCAATGCAGTTTCCTTCAAACACAATTGCTAATACTTCATTTCTAACGCCAAGTTGGAAATAGAGAACATGAATCATTAGCACCACCCAAATATTTTTTTTTTCACGAAAATTCTTCTCCGACATACCTATTAGTTTTAGTTTCATTATGTTTTTAAAAAAAGAACAAGAGAAAATCTTTGTACCTTTTATATTATAAAACATTATGGTATTAATATTGAAGATTTATTTCGTTTAAAATTTCTCTTTCGTAAATTATTATACTGGCATTCGACTTTGGCATATGTCCAATTAGGAGGATTGAATTTAATCAAAGCTTTGTGTAAAAGGAAATTATAGGTGGGAACTTCCAGAGTATCGACGAATACGAGTAGAGAAGTATATGTATGAAGAAGTAATGTTTTATAAAAAGGAACTCATGAACGGACTTTTGTAATTTAAGGATTTTTATCAAAAATTACAGGTACCGTATTTACATGTTAAAATATAAGACCGGAAATATATTCGGTTCGAATCCAATAATTTTTTTTTGGTTTTTCTAGAAAACAAGATTAAATATTTTGGGTATATATTTGTGAAAAGTTACGATTTTGCTGTATTTTTGGTATCACGTTACGCTTTCCTGAATCATGAAATATTTATCATATTCATGTATGTAAATATTAATCATATTCTTGGCAGCTAGAATATATTATAAATATATATATATATATATATATATATATATATATGTATATATATATATATATATATACTAGCTGAAGGAGAAAGAGAAAGGGAAAGAAATCGTTTATTTTGTCCAGTTTTGAGTATTTCCATTTTGACGTTAAATTTTACGTTTACTTAATGGTCATTCACCTTTAATGGACACTTTCTTTATGATGGAAGTGATACCAATAATTTGCTAAAGTCTCTAAAAATTTGTTCAGTATTTGTACTCTATCACTTTGTAAAAGTATTTAATTCCTCCCAAAAATTTGTTCAGTATTTGTACTCTATCACTTTGTAAAAGTATTTAATTCCTCCGAAAAATTTGTTCAGTATTTGTACTCTATCACTTTGTAAAAGTATTTAATTCCTAAAAATTTGTTTAATCCTAAATGAAAATATTTCCTATGATAGATTATTTCTTCCCGGTGTGTTTTAAAAATGTTTAGTATTTTCACGAAAAAACATAAAAGAGCCAAAATAGCAACGTAATCCAAATTTATGGTACACGAAATATTACCATGGCGCTTGAATACCATGGCACTTGAACATTGAGAACGATCAAGTCTGAACGTTTGAGAACTTCAATCGAGCTTGCAACGATGTGGGATTATAAAACGTAAGAGTGATGAAAATAAAATAAATTATCATTGTGGTTGTAAATCACGAAAAGGGAAAATGTTTTCCCATAGAATTTTTACGAATAAATTAATCAAGAGTAGTCTACATCATGTGAAAGAAATATGAAATTTCTCTAAGAAATCTTAGCGAGGAGAACTAATAAGTTTTAGATAATGTTCCTCACAATAAATTATATTTTATTAAATACTTAGCCATCTAATCATATATATATATATATATATATATATATATATATATATATATATATATATATATATATATATATAAATCATTTTATTTGAGGGTTAACTATAGAGATATATGCGAGTAAGCATGTTTTAGCAATATGTCTGTGTCTGTGTTGGTTTACGTAAAAACGCTTGTGATAGATGGACAGACAGTCGAATAAGCAAATTATCTTACAAGTATTTTATTTTCTTTTTAGGCAAGAAGAAAGACCTAGAAATTAGCATAAAAAAATTATAGAAAACATATGCCAAAGAAGCAAATAATTAACTTTTAAATTCAATAGTTGATTAGGGATACTTCCCTCCCTCATTTGCTCTTTTAAAATATAGTATTACAAAATATGACGTCACAATTTTATGCGATAAAATCATGTAAGTTTTTACGATATGTTATAAGTCACTAGATAATGTTATGAACCAAATCCATTTATCCAAACAACTGGTTGACTATAGTTAGGTTAGTAATAAACTCTTTATGCAAATTTCTGTTAATGGAATTGAATGCAAATTCTCGAAATAATATCAGTTTATTCACCTTATAATTGTTTATTTAATTTTTAAACGGGCGCGTCTCGATAAATCTACCATCTCTATAAATCTACCATCTATAATCTTCTAATGCAAGAAAGTACGCCGATTGAAATATATATAGTAATTGACAATGTGAAAAAAATACCCTCTAAAATACGGTTATTAAAACCATCGGTAAGTATACAGCATTGTTATTCTTTGTAAATTAAAAGAAAACCTATTTAAGTTTTGATAATATTTTTGTTAAAATAAATCAGTCTAATAACTTTTAAAGTTTAAAAAAGAGCTATAATATAATTTTTAGAAGCAAGTTTCTGTGGGTTCCTAAGTAAGAAATAAAGCGATTAATATTAATGAAATGTTCATGTGCCTCGTCTTCTACTTGTGATGCAGATTAAAGGATTAAATGTCATGCAGACCGCATTCATCGAGCGTCGCACGGAAACATCAAAGTGATTCTACATGTCGATGCGAACTACGAAAATCGTCTATAATTAATTTAAATATTCAGCGGCATAAGTGTATATTTTTTTCAGGACTAAATATGGATTATATTGGTAAATTTTATACTTTTGTTAAAGAAAATTTTGTTTGTTAAATGGATTATTTAAATAAAACTTCGATTAACAAAATGTTGGGAGGAATTTTCCTTTATACAGACAAATATATAGCATTCGGAAGAAAGAATAAGTGGATTTTATGATAAGAGATGGAATTTGGAATTATGATACCTCGTAAATATTTAAAATAATTTTCCTAAATAATATTTGAAAAATGTCGATTTCATTTTTGATGTTCAATTAAAAAGTATATCACCTCAAGCGTTGATATTAATGACGTTAGTCTATTTTAAATATATATTTATTCAAAGCCTTTTTGAGCTTAGCTGTATTTTCGCGTAATCATTATTGTCAAAAACTATTTCACGCTTAATTGCTTTTTTTTTCTTTGCATTATGTGTAATATTCTGTAGCATCAAGATAATAATAATTATTGTATATAATCTCACAATGCCAGATTACAGAACATTAACTTGACAGTTGTACTAATTGGTTGTTTCAGTATATTATACCATATTCATATCTAATTATGCAATCATAGTTAAATCTAATAAAATTTGTCCTTTATCATATTTAACTGAAATAGCAAGTTCCGATTATTTCGTTTTAAGGTTTAGAAACAGTTTAATACGAAGTATGTGAACAAGAGACAGTACGTGAATAAGAGACAGTTTAATACTTAACGATATCTTAAAATGTACTTCAATTTCAATGTAATATTTTATTCCACGTTTTTAATATTGAATATATGAAATTTATTCCTAATACTAATTTTGAAAACAGTTTTTCCTTATCTATTTTTATATTATTATAAATCTTAGTATTTAAAACCAAATAGGAACACATATTTAATTACATATAGACAGTATACCACTTTTCTGAACTAAAGATTTTTATAGTTCATAGTTTTTAAGTATACAAATTTAAAAATACAATTTTTTTATTTCAAGGTTACTAAGAGACTACCTTCGTTTTTGTTATCAAATGTTAAAGCGCACCTCTTTCAATAAAACGCGTCAATAAATGACATTATTAATATGGGTAACATTATAATTACTTACTATTAGATATAAAAATAAATATTTAAATTTCCTTTTATTACCACAGCACGTGAAATTAAGAGACATAAAAACAAGTTATCGATTATTTGGTTTAATTTGCACGTATCTTAACGAAGAAAATATTTACCTATTTCTAGATTAAACTTGTTATGATCCATAGTCGTTAATGACAAAGGTTGATTTTCCTTGTGAAAAGATATTTATAAAGAAAATGAAACTTTAAATTTTGCAGTTCATTCGTTATTACTATTTTTATATTACAAGGTTAACCGTACAACTCTGGCTCAACTAACCAATAGAATAAATGACCAAATCGTTGAGCGTTTAATCCGTAATAAATTAACCATAAATTATTATTTTATAAAAGAACATTTAAAGAAATACAGTCATGATTCCATTGTTCGCAAAAAAGTTTAGAGTTTTCTATATTTTCCGAGTAATAAGACTATTTCATATTATAATTTGGCTTTATAAAATTCGTCATGAGAATATACAAAATACTATGGGAATAAATATAAAATATATTGACTAAATAAACACGTTATAGAAAAAGTAAAAGTAATGCGTTGTAATAATACAATTGCTATTCAGCCAACGATTATGGATTACAAAACTTATGACCATTTCATAACAATATATCCGAAGCATTCAAAGGAAATGAAAATGAATATTCATATTTTAATTTCATGGAAACATTAAATAAAACTTTATCTTTTATCTTTATAGTGTCCTAATATAATAATTCACATTCCACATAAACAGAATAATGTACCTCTTCAGTGAATTAATATAACATTTAGTGCTAGGTTAACGGGGGATTTACCAATATATAGGGCTATGTTAACGATGGATTTACCAATACAAATTACTTAATAAATACTGGCTAATATTTGCTTCACCAAAATGATAAGTGTAATATTTTTTTCAACAATATTATATTATGTTTACAGTTTATTGCAAATTATAAATTATTATCAAGGAACACGTCCGGTGGAAAGAGCCCGCTTTTACGTTCTGAGCTTGTGCAATTGGCGATCTCTGTGACCTTGATTCACCTCCTTGTAGATGCTGCAGTGTGCAAGGGAAAGCGAGCTCAGGAGGGGCTTTCATTATGAGGCAACTATCTTTCCCTATTTGTTTCAATGCTTCAATGCTGTAAAGCAAAGTTAACCGCCAATCAATTATTAATATATAAGACTAATAACTGAAGATGACGCTGTTCTGTTTATAACAAAAAAACTAAATTTTATTAAAAAAATTACCAATTTTTATTAAAAGTCAGAGGACGGTATGTTACTTTACAGACATAAAGTAATTATTTTGATCAAAAAAAGCATTAATTCAAGAGCAAATTTTTGGATAGCCTAAATGCAGTTGAGATTGTATTTATTCGTAATATTATATTTTTTTCAACAATACTAACAAAGTTTCTTAAATTTTTTCGGTTATGTGTGACGTTTTGCTTCTGTTACACTAATTTTATTTTGAAAACTACCATTTTTTTTTGGAAAAATTGATTTTGTTTTGCAATTAATTAGAAAATTTATGATATTTTATGATTTTATTTGAAATACTTAAAAAACTATTTTGATTTCCCCGAAAGGAATTTTGTTTTCAAGGAAGCACTTTTTTAATTCATTCTATCCGTAAAAATTCACTACTAGAAATCAACAACATTCTTTATAGAGGATTGACAGATCAATGAGCGTAACAATTAAACAAAAATCTGAAAGAAGAAGTATAATGTTTCATGAAGAAGTTTGGAAAAGCAGTAATACTATTCATGAAATTAGCAAAACGTGATGATTACGAAGTGCCGGTAATGAAGCTGCTGTCTCTCGTAGGATTAAAGCGTATAGGTAAGGATTAGGATATCAATAAGTAAGGGACATGTTGGACAATTTTCAGATATTTGTCGCTTAAACAGAAGAATTAAAAATTTAAAATTCGAGTAGTTAAATATCTTGTTTCAATAATATGGCAAAAGAGAAATAAACATGTTTCGGGGTCTAATTCAATAATGTGATAGATAATATATTCAATAAATCTAGAGTCAAAGCTTTAATTCTGCCACCTGAACCTTCTGGCAAAGCCTTGTTATAAACCGGCTGCTTTTTTATATCACCCTTCACAGCCAACTTTTCAAAAAATAATTCGTCCCATTGCACAGTAATATTTTTTATGAAATTTATATTACTATTATCAAGGTTGTCAAAAACTGTAAGTAACTTTTAACAGCATAAAATTCTTGATAAATTATTATAAACAATGTATTTATATATCACAATACATCAAAAGGCCGGCAAAGAGATAATTATAAATGTTTCAAACAACAATAGAGGCGCCGTAAACTCTTTGGAATGAATCAAAGGGTAACCGTCTTGGAAGAGAAGTTGTTTTATTGCAAAACTGATTTAAGTGTTTGATCGTACAATTTAACAACCGGAACGGGATATACGGTCTTTATTGCAAACTATTTGGTACCGAATGAGATTACTATTACATAACGTGTTATAAATTTAGGTATGATAGTTTAGATATAGTTATGAAACCTGTCATTCGCTTAGATTCGCCTCGAAAAAATAAAACGATTTTCAAAGTAAGAATGAATATGCTTCAAATTCTCATTATATTATTTATTTACCATAAAGTTATATATATATATATATATATATATATATATATATATATATAGCATTAGGGTGCTATTATTTCTAACCTTTGAGAGTAATTAGTACTATGTAAATGTGTATAAACATACATTGTCAAAAAACATTTTATTTAGAAGCAATATGACACCGACCATATTTTAAGTGTAGAAAAGATGTACTTCTAAGGATTATAGTGAGTTAACGGTTTGAATGTGTGTTCTGGGTCCGGAATACTATAAAATATCAGTTTTTCTTAAAATCAATGTTTTTATTCAATTTTGATTTGACAGCTGATCTATAAAATAAACTCTATTGCGAGGCTGTCTGGCTCGACCATCAAGGGATCCGCATCTTGTTTTAAGGTGAAATTACTTCACTTATCATGTGGTTAATAGCATGGCATTTATAGTGTGATTAATATTTAAAAATGCCATACATAATTAAGAGCGGACATGTATATATATATATAACTAAGAGCGAACATATATCTATATATATATATATATATATATATATATATATATATATATATATATATATAATGGCCAATATTTAAAAAAAAAACACTCCCAAACCCGACTTCCTCTATTGTTTTATACAATATTTAAACGATGTTGTAAAATTTATCCTAGTTAACCCCTTCAAATTATCCACCCAGAGATGTTGTAATACAACGAAGCCTAGATCTTGGTTAAGAATTTAAATAAAGTAGATATAATACTACATCATGTAGTTTCATTTAATTGTAAATAAATAAAAACTAGCTGACCCGTGCGAAGTCTTCGCACTATATCGCCATCTAGCGTGTTCCAAGTATACAATTTGGCTATGATATTTGATGTGTCGCCCACAGATGGCGCTCATGCCAATTGTTATAAAAAATAATTTTTTTATTAACAAAAAGTTTTTTTTCGAATTTTTTTATATTTTTCGCCCAAAGTAGAAAACATAAGCTTTAAGTGGGTATTTTTTTAATTTTTTTGGGTGCAGTAGTCGAGCCGCTCGACCAAAGTGATCGAGCCGCTCGACCACAAAACACCTTTTAGAAATAATATATTTAGATTAAGTGACAAGGTTGTATACTGCTAGCTATGCGTGCAAATTTAAGATTTTAGAGGATAATGAAACGATGAATGCAGCAATCATAAATAGCCTGTTGATGATATAGAATGGACAAAAGGACAATTGGACAGCACGAAATTGTAAGAAAGACAATTGGGAACCATCACAATTTTTTTTACCATTCGACTACGCAACTCCAAAAACAACCTTGTAGAAATATTTCAACTGAATGAAAATTACGAATTGTACAATATCGTGAAATTACTTCAACTTTCCTGGCTTCAAAAAGAGTTCCTTTTCCTATTTCCTCTTAAAGAAGGTTGAATTCAAATAAAATGTCATGATGACGCGTATCTGTTGTAGCTGTATGGAATATAAACTTTTTTAAATAACAATTAAACTTGAAGCTCGTAATAGTGATATTAGTATACAATACACAAATAAACGCTTAAAGCTGTTTGCGTATTTGGTTAAGTTTGCTACTGGGAAGAATGTTTTTATGTTTGGTTAAGTTTGCTACTGGGAAGAATGTTTTTATGAATGTTTTTATGAAGAATGTTTTTATGTTAACTGCAAAAAAACAAACTAATTAAAATTTGATTGCCTTGGACCTTGTGGTATCAAGCAAAAATTTTAATGTGAGGGACATTTCTTTACAATATTGGTAATGTTTTAGAAATGACAATATAGGCGAAAGATCAAAAATAATTTATGAAGACTATCCTGATTTCTGCAAAAATTTATTGCAGTAAAAAAAATAGGAAATGACCACAATTGAAGCTTACTATTTCTCACGTTTTTATTAGAATTTAGTTTTGTTGTTGCTCACTCTATTGGTATGAAGTTCGAGATTTATATAAATGTATACAAGTTTAAACAGGAAAGTACAACTTAAAAAACATATCTGACATTATTTGTGTTGGTGGGTTCCGAGCAACTTGTTATAATATTAGATATTTTCTTCTCATATTTCAATATAAGAAGTGAAAAAAATTATTTCTCTTCTTTTTTACGTAAGTATCGCCTAATAGTATGTAATTGATAAAAAAACTTGTTTATATAAAAGTAGTTTAAAGTAATTATCAGAATTAAATGAAACTACGTGATGTAGTATTATTTCTACTTTCTTTAATTTCTTTACCACGACCTAGGTTTCGTTGTATTACAACATCTTCAGGTGGGATATTAGCAAAAATTTAATCAACCAAAAAACAAATAATGGAACTTCGGTCGTGGTAAAGAAATTAAAGAAAGTAGAAATAATACTACATCACGTAGTTTCATTTAATTGTGAATAATAAATTTCTACGAAATTAACGCCAAATGTGTGCAATAGTAATTATCAGGTTAGACATAAATCAAAATCATTTACTCTAAGAATAGGTCAAAGTATATATATATATATATATATATATATATATATATATATATATATATAATATATATATATATATATATATATATATATATATATATAAATATATCTAACAACAGTTTTAATGTCAAGGTCAAACCAAGAAAAAGAAAAAAAAAGATATAAAAATTTAGCTATAAAAGTGAATTTAGATAAAGACTAATTGGCAAAAAAAAATTTGACAGTGAGAAAATAAACACATATGTGAAGCCAATGAATGCTTGCAGCTAATTGTTTATGAGAATTTTTTATTAATAAATTTGGGATTTCTGTTCCAGATATGTCCAGAAAACTAAGACGTATTTGATAATTTGGAAAGAAAAGACATGGGAGAGACTCGGAATGTAGAGTATTTCAGTAATATTCAGGCAATAGCTACTTACCTTTGGTATTAGATATCTGAGAAAAAAACTTCTCGAACGATGGAGCTCACTGAAAGAAGGTTTCGTACTTGTTTAGACACTTACGTTAGATATTTACGAATATTAACGTTTTACAACGTATTTTACCTGCTTATATCTTTAACGGGAATAAAATCATGGTCCGTTTCTCAAAAATTTGAAAAAAAAGGTGAATTATAACGAATTGGTCATTTCAATTTCAAGTTAAAAGAAAAAAATTATGACGCACTGAGCGTTATAACTTTCAAGTTAAATTTTTATCTAGCTTATTTATTTTCATAATTTTTGATTCAGATTTTTGATTCCGAAATAAGGAGAATGGTGAATACTAAATCTTTGAAAAGTTTTTGGAATATCTTTCTAAATATACAACTTAAAATAAAAAAAAAGTTTGGATTCTTTATAGAAAACGACCTTTTCGAATTATATACAAAAATCAGATAAACTATGTGACACAAAAAAAAATTTAGAACCTTTATCTACTCTTTACATCTAATAAATATTTAAAAAAATAAGTTAGCGATAATGTATAGGATGTGCGTGAGTGTATATTTTATTTCTTTTTTTTCTGCTATACCTAAAACATTGTACATACTTAAAAAATTATGACCTCTAAATACCTTACCACCTTTGCGTAGACTTTTATAAAGCCAATTATTTAATAATCTTAGATCAATTTTAGAGTGAAAACTATTGTAAAGTCTATCTCTGAAAATGTAATAAATAAATGATAAAAAAAAATGTTTTTGAAAGTCTTTCAAATGTTACCCCACATTACATAAAAACTAAAAACAAATACATGCTTATGAATTAAGTTATTGATATACATGCTAGTAAATATGTCTTATCCAAATTTAGTTTCTGAATAAAGGGTTGCGACGGACTGATACGTGAGTGATCATGTAAGGGTTCTATTTTACCTTTTGAAGTATGGAACGTTAGGAAGGAAAATATACCATCATATGTAGTATACTTCGAGATCTATTATGCGAAGAAATATTCGAATTGTTAAAAAACAGCCTTATGTTACTATATAGTGAAAATTATTGCCAAATTAAATAATAAGTATACAAGTGCGTGAGTAAGCGCTGAGACGGCAAAAACTATCCTAAGGTACTCGAAATGATCATTTGCTCATTCGTAATAAATTTAAAAATTATGCATTGTTTAACATTCACATCAATACATACGGAAAAAAAATATTAATGCACAACTTAACCCGTATCGAATAAATGATAACAAAACGACAATAATAATAACAAAAACAACTGAGCTGTTAAATACTCATGATAACAATGAATAATATATCGGTATTATCCAGGAATAGGAGGAGAATTTTAGATGGAATCCTTTTTCGCACGAAGGCGCTGCTTCCAAGACTATAATCCTCCTGGACTCCGAAATTATGGATTCAGTTTTTGGAATAATCAATAAAATGAACTATGCATGCTAACTCAGATCTCCAATATCTATCTATAATAATTAACAGTTAGTTTTAATATTGAATACTGGTTGAAATATTTTCTGAACACACTAACGTGTTTTTCTTTTTATAGGTTGGAACCCGATACATGCCTGTACTGATCCGAATATCCAATATGGTGTCTTAAGCTCGAGACAGTAAAACCTAAGTGGAAAAATCCTGTTAATTTTTTGCACCATAATAACTCCCGAATGCATAGGTGTACACTTGATATATCGGAAATATTTTCAAGAAAGCTAGTATTAAAAATATTGATTTTACCCTTGTCTGATACATTATTTATAATATCATTCGGGCATAAGATAAAAATCCGGAACCACCCCGGAAGTCCCGGCCGTCTTCAATTATCTACGCACAAGCCATTTTGCTAAGATCTAGGTTGAGGATAAACTTAAAATTACCTAGAAAAGCTTACCTAGCGATTTGAAGGTCATTTCCTGAAAGTAACGCAAGTGAATACTGGCAATGCGTTTGATGATTTTCTATTGTTGGTTTGGATATCAAAGTTATCCATTTTCAGTTTCCACTACAGAGCATCCGATACCAAAGCAACATATTCGGCGTTGAGATGAAAAGAGATGTGCTCACACATTTAATCAGGATTTTTATGGTAAATTTTCATGAACGAAAATTTTCGATTTATAAGAAATGCATCTTAGAGATCACCGGTGCTGGTTGATGTATTGAATAGTTTAGCTGCATCTAAATGTGAGAATACTTGATTATTTTTGTCGAAAGTTTTCTGAGGATTACAGAAATATTTTAATTTTTTATAAGGAAATGGATCTTCCCACGCTGACATACAAAATACATAGTAAATTAAATAGTACGGCATATAACTGTAATGAGTATGTGTAGAATTTAAGAAATAGTTAATTTAGATACATTGGGAACTACACTAGCTCTATATTTGTTACTGGATAAGTAATAATAAAGCGAAATGGGACCATGTAGTGCAGAAAACACGTATATGGTCACCGGATTCAAAAATATGCACTAACTTCATAAGTCACTTAAGTCTCTAATTCATTTACATACTGAGATTTTAACTGTATTAATCTGATCGTACTAATAGTGTGATTTAACCATCATATGTTAATGTATTTTTTTCTCTTTAATGTAAATTATGTTACTGGACATCATTTTTTAAAATCTGGATATGATAAGTTCTGAAAGATCTAATTTTCTATTTAAATCAGTGGTATAAATTTAAAAGCCTCTTATAAAACTGAACAACTTGATATTATGTTTTAATTATGTTCACGTGGAAAAGTAAGTTGTGAGATTTTAGTACTATTTACATTTAACCATTCATAATTTACAGCCACATGAAAAAGCAAAACCTAAAGAAATCCGGGGTTAATGGCGTGGAAAAGAATATCATTAGACTTTAATGTCTAGAGCGCAAGGGTGGTAAAATTTAACAACACTACAAAATAAACTTGATCTTAATATCTTGTTAAAATGGAAACGTCAGAAAATAACATGTTTTTACAATTTTTGGAACCGTTGGCACATTACAAGAAAAAATATACCAAAACGTAAAATGGTCAATTTATATTTTTTAACCAGTTGGTTGAGTGAAATTAGAGCATATTCGTGATTTTATTTTTTTCATTAAATTTAAGATATCTTATTATTTAGGGTAATTAAAAGATTTAATAAAATTTCAACACGTACTATTAATACAATTACAGATAATTGCCTGGAAAAATATTATTATTGTTATTATGTTATTATTATTATTAATGATAACATCGAACAGATTAAGTATACATAAAAGATAGTTATGAATTCTGAAATTACTTATATTTTAGAGCATGTAGCGTTATTCATTAAAATCATATAAAGATGAATTATAAAGTAAGCGCTTTAGCTCTTAAGCTTAATAGAAAGTATTTAGTTTATTTATAGATAAATTCAAATAATTTAATTGAACTTACAATGGCTTAATTCTTAAATAAGAAGCGTTCAAATAATTCTTAATGTATGACAAAATAAATTTGTAAATAATATTAATTTCAGGGTTGCATTTCTCACAAGAAAAAACGGACTCCTTTGTAAGATTACTTGATTTTTATTCAAATTTTTTTGAGTTAAAATCTTTTGGCATAAAGATAAAACTAACTGATATATGTCAATAGTAAATAACGACTTGTTGACATTCTAAAACTATTTATTTTCGAATTTTGTACAAGATATTTTAAGAGATAGTACTAAAAATATCCACAAATATTTTCTGAGAAAGAAAGTTTGATAAAAAAACTTAAAATATGGCTATAACTATAAAGATTTAACCTGTAAAAACTGAACAGTTTACACGTAAAAACATTCATATTAAAATATTTGAGTAAAGAAAAGCAATTGAATGTTTTTATATCGTGTGTCATATGGAATACAAAGTGAATGGGCAATTTAGAAATCAATACTATTTTATTTCGAATTTTTGATGTGTAAAATATTTCTAAAAACATTGTTGAAAATGTCCAACCTAATATTTATTAACTTCCTTAGTCATAATTAATTTGCAAAGAAGACAGTCTAAAAATATGCTACGGGTTAGATGCTACGTCTAACTTAATATTTTTACATCCAGCCTAGTTATTTACCCACAAGAAACAAAAATCAGTAAAATTGAATTAAAAAATATGCGGGTACCTAAAACAATTAGTCGACTATCATACATCCCTCATGTAACTGCCTGGTCCCAATAAGTCCATAATTAATGTATTTATTACCTCTTTCAACCGCCTTGAATATCGCCTCCCAACAATATTTTTTTTAAATATTATTTCCTTCAAAGAGACATTGTTTTCTTTAGAAAACATCAGGCCTACTTCTATATTTTCCTGCAAATTTGAAATAAGAAAAATTTTCTCAATATAATTTCCGCATAATATGGCGTATGCTCTATTTCTTCAAAATTTTATATATATACAGGCGTGTTGTCACAAAGAACGATACATACCCTTTGCCAATTTTACACGTCACTTTCCTTTTATTGCTTGTCATGTTTAGACGATCGTGAACAGCGTCGTGTAATTTGTACTGAAAGTTTGATTAACTTTCCTATTCTGACAGTTTTTCCCGGAATATGTAGCAATATAATTTTATTAAGCCTTGACATTTTCTTTAGCTGTAACTTTATTTAGCTTTTTTCTGAGTTTTTCACATTTTGTTAGAAGGTGTTCGAGTTCCTCAATCATAGACAAAATTCTTGTATCTCTTTTATTGTTAGGAACTAACTGTAATATATCTTGGTATTTATATTGCTTATGTGCATCTTAGAGAAAATAACGCCCATAATATATATTTGCGTTAAAATTGACACAAAAGCGAGTGTTTCGTTTAATTAGATATTTAAAGCTTAATTTATACGCATTATATATATTTAAAACTTAATTATACGCATTATATCACATGTAGTTACTTTTTAATTAAACATTCAGTCCAAATTTCTACAATACTTTATATTAGAATGATCTTAGTATAAATAATTGTGTGCAAAACATAAAATCGTTTTAACAAAGAAAAGAAGTCCTTTTGCGAACATTAAACTAACAATCAAATTTTACGTCTTGTACTGTAGTGTCCATAAAATTTGACACTTCTAAAATTATGCACTTTAATTATCAATTAAATATTAGATGATTTTGTTTAAAATACGTGGTTATTTAATACTTGGAAAAGGTAAAACAAATTTGGTAAAGTCATGAAAATATTTAGACGTAAAATAAACGGTAAAACCGTGGATACGG
Organism: Druceiella hillmani; assembly: GCA_039881145.1. Classification (NCBI taxonomy): domain Eukaryota; kingdom Metazoa; phylum Arthropoda; class Insecta; order Lepidoptera; family Hepialidae; genus Druceiella; species Druceiella hillmani. The sequence continues at coordinate 6,097,396 of JAYKKI010000102.1, forward strand.
TATACTGTCTATGGAAATGAAATGTGTATTTCCATATTATTGAAAATCTATTGTAATGCAAGTGTATTTTTGAATTGAACAACATTATCTCTCCTTCGCCGATCGTGCGTGAAATAAAAAGCAATAAAATATTCTACGTCTGCTCAGTTTTCGAATATTGTACATTTAAAAAAGATTATTCAAAAAAGAGATGGGTTTTTTCTCAGGGTTAGATTATTTTTTTTTAAATTAAAAATTGTTAAATGTGTATATTTGTCTTAATTTTTTTATACACTGTACTTTGAAGGAACTGTTACATCCTTACTGAGATAGTTAATAATAAATTTAAACGCACATGTTAAGAGCATAATACTCATTCATTCACTGCCTAAGTATATGAGTTGATTATTTAATGTCGCTCTTTGTTATGATAACCTTTTTCAACGGATACTCTCGAGTTTTTTGTTGCAAGATTATTTTATCGGGATTCGAAAATTTTGCTTAATGCAATTTTTTTTTATGAAAATGTATCCTAAGTGCATGAATGCAATTTTCCTACTCATAAAAATGTGAAAAGAGGTAATCTAAAATTATAAATTTAATGAATCTTATCCACAAATCGTATTATTAGCGATTTCATAAAATTTCTAAGAAATTGTCTCGTTCAATATTTATAATATTTGGAAGAGTAGACCCACAATATTGTAAGTTAAGTAAATCAACAGGACGTCATACTTTTGAAATATATTATACTTTGCATAATACAACAATAGAATTTATAAAACGATTAATGTCGGAACTCATAATAAACTCTCGAAAATCCTTACGACTGAAGTTAACTTTTTCGAATACACACAATATAATTTGATTACTTTTAGTTTTAATAATATACTTTGAGGAACTATTTAATAGAAATGTATTGTAAAATTCAATCACGCTTTCAATTTGTACTTGGTATATAGAAAGTAACACAAACTACACCTAAATTCAAATGAAAATGTCGTTAAAGTAAATTTGCAAGAATTTTTGATTTTATCTTTTTAATTCTATCTCCGCCGCAATCACCAACAAAATATTTTTTGGTACATTTTTAATTTCAAATTATAATATATTTGTAACATATTTGACATAAAAATAATCGAAAAACAGCTCTTGCCATCCGATATTCACTTGTATATCACTTGTAAGATATTTGCCATAAAAAATAATCAAAAAGTAGCTCTTTTCATCCAAAGTACACTTGTATATCACTTGTAACACACTTTTCATAAAAAATAGGTCTTGCCATCCGATATATACTTGATATATAAAATAATCAAAAAACAGCTCTTGCCATCCGATATAATAAACACTTGCATGTATTATCATCTAGCACACAAAAGTTGGATTTGTTTTAATAGAGAGGACGTGAAATGATATATGGGCTTTAATGCTGAGCCTAAAAATAAGATGGTATGTATTGAAATTCATAAATAAGCCATCACAGGGTTTTCTGTCAGGGTTTCTTAGCTAACTTCTACCTCTTTCCTTTTTAGTAGGCCTATTATTAATAATGTTAAAAAAATATATTAATTTAATATTGACGTTTTATCAAAAGAACTGCATAGTAATTAAATTATTGCAAGTATTTATATAGTTTCACCATTTTCTGTATGTACGGATTTATAAATATCGCACTCACAGCATATTTTTAGAGAAAGGGGGGAGAGATTATAAAATGTAATTTTTGTAGCATGTCGTAATTGTTGACTGTTATTATATTTTAACAAAAATAATGGGATTATTAATAGCGAAACGCAATTCTTTTTAAAAATAATATTATGAGGCAGGAAATCAAGATATATTTGTAGGTACTGCGATTGCTTACAAATTATTCTTTAGGATAAGTTTATAATGTAGAATAATGAATTATATATTGAAAAGTAATGTTTTATGCCAATATAAAAGTAAGCAATAATTGAAAGATATTCTAGCGTAACAGGACAAAAAATAGGATGACAGACCACGATTAGGGAATTAGTATGAAGGCAAAGGCACAAATAATGAAAGTACATTGGTTACCACATTATTCAGAATACTTCAAAATAACTACAAAAAGCAAGAAAAGAAATTTCTTACAAACAAATTTTTATCGAATGAGTTTTAGCCGAGAGAAAAACAGAAAAGAAAAGTTTTAAATTTCTCGGCTTCTGTTTTAATATAAATGTTTTAATCAAGTTTTGCTTATACATAAAATATATTATTTAAAGAAAACAATTATAGTTGATACCAACAGTTTATGACCAAAAACTACCTAGAAAAGAAAATTTAAAAAATTAGAATACGATAAATGACAGCCATCAATCCAACTAACTACTAATACTAAATATGAAAAGTGCTAAATTTGATTTGTGACACTTATCAAGCTGTGAGCGATGGATTTTATTGCGTTGGCATTAGCTGCAATATTATATTCACGTTTATAGCCCAAAGTTATTAGTTTTTATTAATAGCCCAAAAACCACCTCTATTGAGGAAAATTCGACAACTTCGATGAAAACTTGGAATTGATTTGACCATTTGCACAATACTTGCTTTAAAATATCAATGCGAGTTCAATGTAAAATAAGTCGTACCGAGTTCCACTTAAGCACTCATCAATTCTAGAAAATTTGTGTAAAATAATATATATAATCACTTCAAATTTGTAAAGTAATGCTTTTTATATATGCAAAAGTAATTACATATTTTAGGTACTGTAATATATATTGAATACATTTGGTGTTAATTTTGTAAAAATTCATTATTCACAATTAAATGAAACTACGTGATGTAGTATTATTTCTATTTTCTTTAATTTCTTTACCACGACCTAGGTTTCGTTGTATTACAACATCTTCAGGTGGGATATTTATCTTTGCTAACATCCCATCTGAAGATGTTTTAATACAACGAAACCTAGGTCATGGTAAAGAAATTAAAGAAAGTAGAAATAATACTACGTCACGAAGTTTCATTTAATTGTGTAATATATGTATTATATATACACCATTATTTTCCTCATACTTTTTGCTTTCTCAATTAATATTTCTCATTTATGAATAAAAAAAAATAGGTCCTGACTGACTCACTCATTTATCAATACAGCGTGACTACTGAAACCTACAAATATGTAATTTGGGACTCACTAAAATAAGAATTATTTTTAAGAATAATGGTTCGCGCTCCGTAAAAGAACGTAAATCGATGCGTGGAATATATTACTCGCCCAGTTCACATTAAGGTTTCATTAAAAACGTATAGCTTATTGTTTATTGCAACAATTAACCATTTTAAACTTAAACTTGCTTATTCATTTCAAGAAGTAACCTGACTTCAAATCTGAAGTCAGTAAGCATGAATTTCTGCATACAAAATCATGGATACATACACCTACACACACACACAGATATATATATATACATATATATATATATATATATATATTTAAACACACACACACACATACATGTATATATATATATATATATATATACATATATGTGTGTGTGTGTTTATATATAATAATAGCATGTATTTTATGAAATTTAATATTAAAAATACAAAGATATTTTCTAATGTGTCAAAATAAAACTGATTGTAGTGAACTGACCAGGAAAACTAAAGCTCACGACCTCTATAAGATAAGAATTTACTGAAAATTTTATCTTCGTGTGTCTCGGTAAATCCAGCAAAATATGCAAAAAGGAAGTACTATTGGCATAAAAACTTGTTCAGATAAAGAAGGAAATCGCAGAAATAATTCTAAACACGCCAAGTTACGTTTCATAAGAATGTTGATCTTAACAATCTTTTTCACCACGCTGAGTGACAGACGCTGAAGAAGGTTGATCGAAAAAGAATCGTTGACTTCAAAATATCGTGCTGGAGGAGGACGCTTAACATCTCATGAACACAGTACCAACGTCTCCATTCTGAAAGAGTGTGAAATCAAAACAAAGTTGTCTACCACCATCCTCCGGAGAGTTCTCGAATATTTGGACATATTGTGTAACTTGCTAATAGTATTAACAAACTCATTATACCGGTTATAGGCATGAGAGCGCGCAGGTGCTGCCATAAATGCGGGATAGATTAGATCTAAAATACACAGAGCGATACGCTCAGTTTTTATTACTTGTTTCATCTTAATCTGCCCCATGATATATATCTTTAAGAACCACACAGTCCCTTAAAAGATAATAGTTCTCCACCAATGAGAATGTACCGTCTCTGAGTAGGTTCAAAAATATGGAGAACTAGTTGAGGATAAGAACTTGTTAGCCACAGCTTAAAATGTTAATGAAAAAGCAAGAATATGTAAATTGTGTTGGTTACGATTCTATATCCATTTCATTTTGCTCAAATGTTTTTACTAAATTAAAATGATAGAGAAGGAACTGCCATACTTTATTTCGAATTTCATGAAGTAAAATGTATTCAGAAGTAAGAAGATATGGTCTCAACGTTTTTGATTCTTTATCACTGACAACTTTAACGAAAATGTAAAGTATTAAAAATACAAATTGTTCATGTAAGAAGTTTTTGACACCTATATTATTTATATTGTTACGAAAAAATTTAAAATAGGATCAACGTAAAAAGGTTAAATATATTTTAAGTAAATAATTATATATATATATATATATATATATATATATATATATATATATATATATATAGCGTCCTCTTCCTATAGACAAATTGTAGTAGCTTGTTGATTAACAGTTGATTTTCACACGACTTTTTCATCTATTCAGTTTAGATGGAACAGAAAGATTTTCGTTAAGGAACGCAATGAAAGGTGGAATCAAATTTATATTTCTTCAGATAAATATTTCTTAAAATGAAATAACATTGAATGAAAATATCATAAGTATCATCTATATATTTATAGAAAACCGAGTCCAGATCTTTTCTATGTCTTAAAATAAATGTAAAAACATTTAGGTTTTAGCATATTATGCTTTATGGGGGTTTTATTAGTGCAGTGATTTTCCTGGATTTTATTTTGCATTTTTTTTGTATCAATCAGTGAATAAACATGCACTAGTCTACTCCAAATTAATAAACACAACGGACGATATCTGTCGTCGCCTTGGTGTATTAGACTGACCACAAGGCATACGGCGTTTGACGGCATAGTGCACCGTGGAGACCCGGGTCCGATACCCCGCCGCTCGTCAAGCGAGCTGGACTGGTGTTCTGGTTGGCTGCAAGAGATTGCTCTTGTAGCAATAAGTCCGCCATATGTATCAATTGTATATATTAATATATATAAATAAGTAAACATATGTAAAAATAAATGTTCTTGAGCATGAGCTTCCGTTATTGAGCTTTCATCAATTATAGCTTACGCCATTAACAAAATGTTTGCATTGTTTATTTTTAATGTAACTAACGATTTAAGCTAATGTACATAAATGTATGTATATATAATTAAAATTTTTTTCAAGGAATCATACTTTTCCTAACTGAATTTTTTACTTTTTTCTAGAATTCTTCTTATTTGCTCAAACAAGAATATAACGTAATTTAATTTTTTTACATATTTCGCGCGACTTTTCTTTTTTTTTGAGGAAAATATTTCACTATTACTACCTGCATTCGATATATGCCTATTCACATTCTATGTAACTTCGAAATTTTCATTTTCCGTTAAATCATCACAGAAGTTCTGATATTTTTACAATTTAATAATAACGAAATTACTTTAAAGTGTGGTAAATGGTTTCGCAGTAGAAATATAAATTATATGGTGAAACCATTTTAACCACCCGAATAGAAAAATACCTGATTTCATATAGCTATTTATTTATTAGTAAATCTCGTCAAAACGACACCCGTAAAGCAAATATTATTTTAAGTAACAGAAAAGTAAATTTACCTTAATCTGTGACAGATGTGATATCTGAGGAATGCAAAACAAAATCAAGCAATTACTGAAATAATGTAACCTCTTTCAAAAATGTTAATATCCTAAACCTTTCGCCTAAATGTTTTTACGTCATTTATTTTAAGATATAAAAACGGTCTGGATATACAATGTAAATTCATTTTAAGAAATATTTCATAAAATTCAATTACGAAAATCTTGACGACGAAAATCTCTCCGCTCCATCCAAACTGAATATTTGAAAAAAGTCGTGTAAAAAATCAACTGTTAATCAACAAGCTAGTTCAATGTCTATTAGAAGAGGGAGCTGTATTATACCGCAAAAATTAGTTACATAAAAAAATCTTTATACTTCGTATGCTGTTTCTAATTTTTAAATGTTTTCTTCACAATATAAATAATATAGGTATATAAACTCCACAAAATTCATCTTTTTGTCCGATGTTTACGTAATATTACATAATTTACTAATTAAATATACAACATTTTCACAAATTTTTAAAATTTTCATGCTTTAGAAATCACTAATATTGGTATAAAAACCATATATAGAGCTACGCAATGGAAGTCACATTTTTGAAATATATTAATTCACTTCGATTTTAACAATGCCTATTAAGTTTAAACCGCGAGCAGAGAAATGTTGAGCTTACAATTACTAACTACTAACTAAATTTGCCTTTAGAGCTTTCTAAACGCAATTTTAGTACTGAATTAAAATACAGAGCTTTTGGAGCAACAAGTTCAAAGCTTATGATCAAGCTTTTATTTCAGTATAAATGAGGAACGTTTATATCTTGGCAGTTAAAACATTTAAGAATATTATGCGCTAGGAGTTTCATAGCCATTTTTTTGATTAAAAAGATTTACCGTACTGCGATATAATTTATGTTTCTAGGAGTTATTGTAATAATTTTTAATAAACGGTTTAAGCAAATGCATTTAAACATTTCTTTACCGCGATTTACTGTTTTTAATTTATGTTTGTTCTGTTTTTTAAGTTGCAGCAGTCAAGACATGTATGCAAGAAGTGCACAATCTTAAATTCAGAGAGTTTATTTATTAGTTGACAATAATCAAAGAAAGTTAGTAATTGCGTCTGATAAATCTTTATAAGACATAACCGTTTGAATTAATTATTCGCGTTAAGTTTATTTTGTTTAACTGAGTTCTTATTGACGTAAATGATATTATTATCATAGTTAAATATCATATTGAATAGATTTCAATGAGAATCACTAAGAACCTGTGGGTTCCATGCGCAGTGTTTATAAAAAACCGATCAAGTGAAAGGATGTCCGCGCATTGGGGGCCCATGCGCGGGCAGAACCTCGTTTGAAGCAAAATTGCATTATTTGTTATAAGTCAAAACTTGTATTGATTCCCTAGTGTCAAAAATATTAAAAAAATATTTAATATATTCAAGTAGAGGGTTATATGTGTTATCGCGAATACCTCGAAAACTGTGATATCTGGTAGCAATATTATACTTTTTTCACGTCTTTAGCGTAGGCTTCTAAGTAACTTTTTCATGATTTAAGTTCAGTAGTTCGGAACCTGTTATATGAAAAAACAAACATTTTTTTTATGTATATTATCATATGCAATTAACATAAATATTTTAGATATGATTTCGACTTAGGTAATTAAAATATTTATAAAAATATGAATTTTTTGACTTTGACCATATAATACACAAGTTTTGAAACACTTTTCAAGTCTTAAAGGATTTTAATCCCAATATTTTCTGTTTAGCGAGCGAATTATATGTAGATTAAAATGAAGAAAGAATATACCAAGAACTTAAAAAAGTTTAAAATTTTCGACATTTGAAATTTTACGGGCAGAATTTTGACGCATAAAATAAATACAAACACTTGTCCAATAATATCCCTTGGCATTTATTTTATTCACCTGAAAAACGAAGATTCTGTTGAAATTAATACATGGTTCACTAATTACATGGTTCACTAATTTATACGACGAGCAAAAATGAACTAACACGCACAAACAAAATTGTATTCAATTGCAAGGACGTCTGAAGAGACATTGTCTTGTATAAATATTGGTCGTGTTAACATAAAGAGCCACGCCCGATATTTTTTTTATGTTACATATTTCGTGGCGATAATTCACATATTTCTTAAGTGGTGTATTTTTAACTTGATTTTAAAAATATAAGTGAGGTTCTATTCAAATCTTTTTCTTCATTTTTATATTTCGCTTATGGAAAATTAAGGTTTAAAATGACGTATAATGAGTCAATTTCTTCGCCTCCAGTCGTTTAATTATGGCTTTAAAAAAAATTACAGATTCTAGTATTTGATTAAAAAATAAAAATGAAATTATTTTCAGAAACTTGAGCGAAAAACTTTACTAGATTGCGCATTTCTTATTTTGTTTGTCCTTAACATACATTTTATAATTTAATAGTCTGTGTTCCTTTGCTTCAAATTTTACCGTTGTCTCCGATTTAGATGGGGTAGATGTCTCTGCATTGTGCTGATATTAAAAGCTGATTTTATCTTAGTTAAATATTTGAATATACCCATAAAAAATTAAGTTCAGCAAAACCTTTTTACTGTAGATTCAGGCAGATAATGTTTAACTATAAAATATACATGTTAACTTTAAATTTAGGTCTGCAGTTGTGTTTCCATTATACCAAATAAATAACAAAAACCAAACTAAGTACAAATGGGACTTGGGTATTTAGTATTTCGTACTGCACGTAAAACGTATACCATTGATTTTCCCATAGGGGTCGATTACAAATGCAAGGTGTCAAAGTCAGCATAAGGAAAAAAAATGGAGGTTCCTATATAACAAAAACAAAACTAAATACAAGTGGGACTTGGGTATTTAGTATTTCGTACTGCACGTAAAACGTATACCATTGATTTTACCATAGAGGTCGATTACAAACTGCAAGGCGTCAAAGTCAGCATGAAGAAAAAAAATGGGGGTTCTTAAGATGTAAATGGAGGTCTACGATAATGGATATCATTTAATTTTGCTTTCCATAATGAACTAATCTCAGCAAATGTCTAAAAGAAACGATGAGCAGATTTACTTAAAATCAAAAATATGACAAGTTTGAATGAAACGTTTACTCAAAATCAAAAATATGACAAGTGATCCATAAGACAAGTTTTAAGTCTGAAAAAAGGCCAGCGGGGTATCTCCCCAAAACAGAAAAACACGGCAAGTGATCTACGAGACAACATAGAACGTAGAACATAGAACGAACGGTATACACCCCTGGGTAAACCAGAGGTATAAACCATTCGTTCTTTGTGCGTAACCTTGGAGTCTACAGTGGTCTTATATTATTAGTCTGTTATATTTATGTTATGATGTCATAAAAAGTAAACCAACCTCCGGAAAGAAGACGATAATGACTGTATAAGTTTAAGTGATTTTGGTTAAAATACACCAAAATTAGACCAGTACTTTGGTTCCATTTAAATTTAAGAAACAAAATTTTTTATTTTTTTAACAAAAATTTTCCAGATAATTTGGAAACCGTAAGAGTTTGTCCACCATAAACTAACTTCGTGAAATAAACGATAATTTAGAAGTTCATATAACATTCCAGAAATCTTTGGGGAACAGGCGAGTGTTATTACTTGCCAACTTAATATCGAATACACGGTATTTTATTATACACCAAGTAAATTGTAAAACCAAGTGAATTCCCGTAAATATAAATTAAAAGTACTAATTTCGACCATGTCTTTTGCTTCCATGTGAACTTAATAAAGTGATTTTAAAAATTAAAGAAAATTATCTCATTTAATGCTACTATTACATTATAATTATTTCACATTAATTAAATAATCATTTCAAAATAAAATTAATATCAAAGGCATTTATAAATTTAGTTTAACATCACGCATCATACAATAGAGCTTTAACCAAGTCCTGTTGTTAGACAGGCGGCACCGAAAAGCCCAACGCTCATCATTTTCAACTCTCATTAGACTACATACACGATAGTTCGTTTACTTTTATTAATCTAAAATGAGAAACTGTTAATAAAGTTTACATGGAGAATAAGGCTTAAAGCAATACATGTTTAGGAGTTTTTATTCAAAACTAAATTTATGAAAGAAATTTTATGCCGAAAATACCATTTTTTATTAAATAAACTTGATAACAAACTTGTATATGTTTCGAAAAATACGTGGCTTATCAATAACATTTCTTTTTAAAATGTTGGTATATACAAAGTTTGGTAATCTAGCTAGGAAATTTAATAAAAGTATAGAAATATAGAAGTAGCCCAGTAGTTAGTGAAGTAACTAAATTTATTGAATTTTTGTCAGGTGGCTATTTAGCTGTGTGAAAGGTGGCAGTGGTGTTTTTGACTATGTAGTAACACTGCATACAAACATGTTTTCTTCTCAATGTACGGTTTCATAATTAGGACCGTATTAGATCACAATTTTATTGTAATTGAGTGGATCAATGCTTATGTTGAGTAATTGTTCCTATCCTTTTTCTTATATGAGTCAGCGTTCATTTTACATTAAGTTGTTAATAGAATTAACAACAAGCTAAAATTTGAACAAGACCGAGAAGAAAAAAAATTAAGTGTATATATATATATATGAACAGTTTTTGAAATTATTTAAGACCTCTACGTATAATCGTTGTAACTTCTTAAGCGTGAGACTCACCTCGGCTAGTGAATTTTGAAAATGCGTAACCAATATAGGTGTTCAGTAATTCATTTTTTTTGTTCACAATTTTTTTATATAATAATGATTTGCGGAGTAGCGAATTTCTGAAAATATTCTTCATTAGCTACCATTGTGACAATATTTTTAAAAATGCATATTTTTTACACGAATCGAATTTTGAGAAATTATAAACGGAAGATAAAGCAGCGCATAACGATTTAAAAAAGTCACAACTTACGTAAACTGAACGAAGCAGACTTTTTAGGTAACGGAAGAATTATTTTGCGAACATCTCTTTCTGGGAAGCCGACTATATAGGGTCAGAAAAAAACATAAGCGCGAAAAGAAAAAAAACCATAAGACCTAGTACCAATGCAGACACCGTCAATGATAATCCTGGAAACATTGACATGAATGTTAGTGTCGCCCGAAATGGTACCGATACGGAAATTATGGACAGAGATCTATTGAATATTGACGACTGTTCGTGATATCTATGCAACATCGAAAATTTTCAGTACGTGAAATTTGATTGCACTGGCGTTGATTGGAAGCGTTGACTATTTTTCTTTTAACTTTCCATCCATAGATGCAATCAAATTAAAACCTTGTGGTCGCATCCTAACACAGAGTTTCCCGTTTTCTGCGCATTCTCTGTGTAATTTACAAAAAAAATATATCTTTATTTTTCAAAACGTTATTTTGCAAGTAATACTTTACGCTATTAACGCTTATAATTATTACAACGTTACCAATGTGGGGAAATATTTGAGAAACTTGGATTTAATCCATGGCACCAACTATATGAAAGCTTTATATGATACTGTCGTTCGTCCCAAATTCGAAATGAATTTTTTCGTCATCTTATGAGTTAACTATGTATTTATACCGGTTATGTATAACAGGAAATAAAACAATTTATTCCATTTTATTAATTTAAAATGTATAGATACCCTCGTTATAGGTATCCTTTGACTTGAATTTTGAACTTTACAAGCAAGAAGAGGGTTTTATCTAGTTCAAAATTTATTAAAAATATTGACAAGTCACATTAACAGCTAACCTGTTTTTTTAAAGGTAACGTTTTTGAAAGACGACTGTTAACGTAAGTACGAAAATTTTGAGTTAACATTTCTGTAAGTTAAGTAAAATTTCTATAATTAATGTAATTACGAAAATGTAAATAATTTCATATTTTGCATGCACGTACTAACATACGTTTGCGCTACCCAACTATCCCCACGCTCAATTCACTTGACGTTCTATTGGAGGCATTGCCCCATACCGACTTGTTCTTCTGTTCGATTCACGACTTTAGATTCGAGACTGTGGAATATTTGAGTAAACAACGGACGGCTCATTAAGTAAATCATTTAATTTATGTTTACATCTTGCCAATATGACGCGGGCGCAAAAGAGGCGAGAAAATGAAAAACATGGCATAATCTTGCTCGTATTTATAATATAATATTAAGGAGAACTTTATACTAAATTTACTACTACTATCTATGTACTAATATATGAAGAGAAAACTTTGTGGTCTCTTACAAATACATTAAATTATATATTACAAATACTGTCAATATCAAACATATAATAGTCTATGGTCAAACGGTCGTATAGAATAGACATCCTTGTCACAGAATTTAAAAATATCAGATTGGTGAAATTAAATTTTAAATTCCATATGAAATGCAGAGGATGAAGGCAAACAACACACGCTAATAACATGTTTGTACAGCCTCTCAGCTGACGTAATAGAACAAAATTAAAAATGATATGCAATGTTTATATAGGTATACTTTTTGACAAAAGAAACTCAATAATAAACTTTACAATTTTAACACGGTAAAAAAAGTCCTAAAAATGCGTTCAACACTTTAAAAATTCCACGGAATAAAAAGTTTGCATTGGCTCTCTCGTGAATGCCAGAAGTAAAGAATCAATGTAGGATAAACGGACTGGTTATGACCAAAAAACTAAACATAAGATGAAACCCAGACTTAAGGTCCTACGTGGCATTAAGTATGAAGAGGAGTAAGTTAGTAATGACTCTAAATACCTGATAAACATTAAGTACAAATAAAAAATACAACAGTTCTGAGCTACCTGAACAAATCAATCCCCCGCACTAAAATGAGAATTGTTGATGCAACATGTACAAATTTATGAATTTATTCATGCGTGAATGTTGAAGCAGGAAAACGTTTGCCTCATCAAACGTGAAAAATGAATATAAGCAAAGCATGAATATTCTTAGCATTTTCCTGGGAAAATCTTAATCTCTCATTTGCTACATGAATTTCAATGTTTCCTGTTTAGTTAACTGATGTGTTTATTAATATATCCATACATAACTGGTAACTAATTATAACGGCATATTCGGTACTTAATTATGAAAACTAGGATATAAATAATAGATTTTTAGGTTTAGTACGTTTATGTAAATGTTATAAGTATATCAACTCATTATTAAGATGGTCTACAGTTCATCTCATTATTCTCATAGTTTAACATAATGTTTAATGGCTGATGAGGTCTTCGTTTTTATTGGGTCGCCATTTTCCTCTGTCACAGTTTGCTTCTTTTGCTGTATTAATTTACATACATAGTTTTCCATACCCCTTCTATTTTTATAGCACTATATATCCTATTCTAACTAGCCTGGACTAGTCTTAATCTTAACCTGTCTTTAAATAGTAACCAGCCATAAATGAAAAAAAATATGTTCTTATTTGCCCGTACGTTAATTTTGCTTTTACAGATAGATTACTAAACCAATCTTGATTATATTTAGCACAGGTATAATTTGTATAATTCAAAATTCTAATGTTTTAGGGACGTTTTTAGTTAGGTTTTGGTGCATAAATTAGTTTTTCTTAATTAAAAACTCATGCTCCTGAGTACAAGGACCAGTGCAATGCTTAGTGCAAGGGCCAGTGCATATACATATTTTAGGTGAACGTAGCAATGAGTCAAATTTAAAAACCCATCAATATTTTTGGTAAAAAAATTACCTGAATAACAAGTTACTAAATAGCTAGGCATTCATTCTACCATAAGAAAAACCAAGAATTGAAATTTATAGTTTGTAATAATATAGGTGACGTAAAAATATATATTAAACTACTTTTTTTAACTGCTATGTTACATATCACGACTTATAAGTTGTCATTATAAAATTACCTTATAATTATAAAATAAAGTTTTACATAAATATAGCTACTCTTAAGTTAACATTACATTTTTTTCAAGTTTTCATAAAAGATCTCCCCCGATCTATTCTATTTTAATGGAGTAGACACCTTTCCAATAATAAATTTGAATGTGAAGTCCAAAGTAGTGCCCGAAAGCTGAGTGTGAAATTGATAATTTTGTGTCACTTTTACACCTTCTTTGCCAGTTGCAATTTTATTATATAATTTATTTCCAACTCTTATTAAACTTACGGCTCCAAAAGTGCCACAGGTAAAAATCAATAACAATACATTGAGTATCGTTATGCCTATGCAAATGCAGTCATAGAAACAAATCTCATAAATTTTTATTACACTTTTTAATTTAAAATCTTCAATAGCATTCACATCTAAATGTAGATAAAGTAAGTCATTTTTATAAATTAAATCGAACGATGGAGAAGTAAAAGTCATAAATATAAAAATTTATCAAAGTAAGCGTTTAAACTTCGGAAAGCTTAATACGTAAGTTTCATAACACGGATATTGCTTGTTTCATTTCCTTTAAAGGACAGTGACGCAATAGGGCGTCACGTCACGTTTGGGGCATTACATATGCAAGAACCCTTTTTTATTTTACTTTGGCATCTATTTACGCGAAGAGAATATGTGAAACTTATGTTTTTAAAAGTTTTAGAACAAAATTTTCACTAGTTTTATCCTATTTTCACTCATTTTCTTCAATAAATACTGACTGAATTAAAATGGTATAAATATATTTGATTTGAATTTTTAAAATTATTATATTTTGTTGCAGCACGGTGTGTAAAAACCCTGATTAAAACTCGGCATGAATGATAACAAAAGCATAATCACTTTATGAAAATGACCTCGAGTTTTGGTTTGAGTTTTATTATAAAAAAAATATGATTACATTTTTACTTTTATATTTAATAATTTTTACTTTATCTATTTATTTACTTAAAATTTTACACTTACAGCTCTTCGTAATGTGTTGAGCAAGTTATGTCAAACAAAAATCACCTAGCAGGTAATTATAAAAAAAAATGAAATTGACGTGCGATGAATTTAAACATAAGTTAAAACGTTTAAACGTAAAAAAAAGTTTAAACGCTTACTTTGATCAATTTTTATATTTCTGACTTTTACTTCTCCATCGTTCGATTCAACTTATAAAAACGATTTATTTTATCTATGATTCAAATAACGCCAAAAAGTTAAGGAAAACGAGGAAAGGTCTGGATATATATATACACACACACACACACATATATATATATATATACATATTATATATATATATATATATATATATATATATATATATACATAATATATATATAACGGGAAAATATATGATATAGGATACACTCAAGTTTACAAGCACGAAAAAGTGAAAGATATATTAAACGCTACGTTTCCATGTAATTGACGATGAAGAAAACAACATAAAGAATTCCACTGGTAGTACATTAGAAATGATACCAAAATAGAATAAAAGTTACGAAAATTACCAACTGCGCCTATACAACATTCTTAAACTATCCGAAGCCTTTTCTGATCGAAACTTATACACCGAGAATATTTATAATATTACGGTATTACTTTTTTGTGTCAAAATGAATAAATTGTTCAATCGATAGCAAACAAAGAGCGTATCGAGACAGTTATAATATAGATATAACCTATAGTTTGGATTTGGTAAAAATTTTGAGACCGTTTTGTTGCATAAATAACGTTTCATTTTAAATCAATACGGTTTTTGATATGCCGACGGAAACCTACTTCTATCAAAGGTTAATAAAATTTAATGAGGAAGATAATAATTTACTTTTATTTCACGCCCTGTTATGTTTAAGAGTTCAAAGAGTTTAAAGATAATTTATACAGTGAGTATTACCAAAATACCCCAACCACCACGATTAGTACGGCAGAAAATCGATGAAAGCAATTTAAGCCACAAAAGCAATTTGCGGATTCCTCGAAGCCATGAAAGCTTGCGTAATCACTTCACAAAAAGTGTTTATATTCACCAAATAAGTTGTAAGCTTTACTTAATAATTATCATATTTAAAGTATATATCAGACGTATTTAAGCTCATAAAGATTGCGGATTCCTAGAAACCATGAAAGCTTACGTAATCACTTCACGAAAAACATTTACAAATAAGTTGCAAGCTTTACTTAATAATTATCACATTTAAAGTATATATCAGACGAGCTCTGAAGGCGCTTGTAAATATAGCATTCCTTTATAACGGGACGCTATTATCTGCTTTACTGAAATTTATTATTTAGTTATGAATGGGGAACTTGATTTCCTCAACCACTTATAACCGAAAATGTATGTGATAAGTTCGATCTTCACATTTACCAATATAAGTTGAAATTTACATACTTACTGGAGACCATCGCCAATTAAAATGGAAATATTGAAGCATTTAGTACGTAGAATTAAAAAAAAGAATTAGCTTCATTCATGTCAGTATTTGTGTCTTAATTTTTATACACTTTATTTAGATTTAAACTTCTTATTATTCTAACGAACCCCAAATTTTTCAAAATATGTTATTATAGTTGCTTGGAAAGGATTGCTCTTGTCGCAATAACTGCCATATATACTGTACATTAAAGTTGATACATAAATAAAGGAATGCTCATGAAAAATTCGCATCTCATTCTAGCAATATGATCTAGAAAAGAGAAAATAATCTTTCAAATCTTTATCTGTTGAGAAGAAAGTATCTTCCATGAAAAGTGACAACGAGAAAGTGGGTAACATATATACGTACAAGTAAAAAGCTTCGTTTTCGATTTTAAAATAATTAAGAAATTTTAAAAATTATGACACGATGGCGCTACTATGTTGTTTGGTTCAAGCGCACTTGACACATTCGTGTTTCAAACTGACGGAAAAATGAAATCTACAGTAAATGACTTTAGTTACCAAAATAAAAAAGAAACGGTTGAAGTAATAGAATAGTTAGCAAAATGAGGAAGAAATTTAGTATCAACCGTTTTAGTGTCGGACCACGCGTAAATTATGAAGCCCCATGGTGTGACGTAATGCCATTTGTGTTGCATATCACTAACATTGTAATTGACAACATTGTTTGTTTGCACCTAATATCAGTGAATGAATCGCCATAAAATTTGTTTTATTTTGAAATCGGAAATAACACAGAGATTTAAAAATGTCGAAACTTGAAAATAGAAACACGATCGCTAGTTTTATCGAACAGCTTTGTTAGTGTACGTAAAATAGAGAGTATTTAATCTTCTCTTCCATCTGAAACTATTTTTAACGAATAAAACATAAACAAAATAAGGGGATGATGAAGAAAACTAACAGTTGTAAAAACTTGGCCAAGCAACACGCAATATATGCATAACGATGGATATATACACAATCATGCAATTGTTAGCCTTACTGAAACATAGTCTGGTTTAACTGGCCGTTATCTGGCAGTACTACCCTTATAACGTAATAGAAAAAATTCTGCTTTAGAACGGAATTGGATATATTTTATTTACCTACCCTGTAAACTGATAATAAAGAACCGGGGGAGTGCATTTATTAATTGTATAATAAATTTATATGCACATATATAAATATTTAAATAAATATTAACACTGCACTGTGCAAAAGTAGAAAATTTATATTATGATTAAATATTTTCGCGAAAGCTATATTTGTTCACCTTTCTTAACTCTGAAGCAAAACTCTTTGACATGCGATGTAATATTATTGTACAGTGCATTTGTGTATTTAGGTTATAAGCAAAATTACTTTCTATATTTTAACCGGAAAAATAAAAATGCAAAAAAACAACGTTTTCCGAGGAAAAGCTTTTTACTTTGCCAGTTGGAATGAAGTGTAAATAATGATTTGTTATTTTTTTCTTAGTCGGAATGAAGTGTTTATAATGATTTCTTATAATATAGAAAAAGTGTAACATAGGTTTACTCATTATAAAAATTGTAATTTAAAATTAAACTTGAAAGCAATAAGTGAAAAATAATGTTGAATACTGGTCTGTTTACATAAATTTACTCACTATATTTGGTGTCCAAAACCAAATCAAGTAATTTAAAACTACGTGGTGTTATAAATGGTTGAGAAAGGAAAAAAAAGGTTTTAGAAGCTTTAACTCATCACAGTAAAGCAGGAATATTAAGGAGATTATAATTTATTACATCTATCAATCATAAACTTATAGTTTCTATGGTTTTGTACCTACTTGAATGAAATTTTCTAAATGGAAGTTTCACAAGGAGAACTCGATTATAAAATTGAGGCACCGTTTACTATTTTTTAACTTTTATGTTCAAGTCAATCAAATATTAAATTTCAAAACGGCATGCATTGCATCCTCCAATTCTTTCTAGTTTTCAACGAAGGATTTAAAAAATTTGAGAAAATTATTGATACCATTTGATCAAAACTTTAAATTAAAATGATTTCCTTCTAATTGATTAAAAAATCCCACCAAAATAGTATAGTTGATATGAAATAATCTTTAAGTTTATGTTTGATAATTATATAAATGTTCCATTTGCATCTTCTTTTCCAGTTGTTAAAGTGAATTCAATTGAAGTACTAAGACTAATGTTAATAGAACGAACTTCTGCTAGCATACTCTGCTACATAGTTGATTTCATTATTTATCATAGAGCTACCTAATTGGAGATATTTCTGATGAATTATTTTTTATATATATTACAGCTGAGCGAACAAGTAACGTCGTTAACAATTTATTATAAGGAAATTAATGTTTTAACATTTGCCATTAGTATGAGCATTTTATCTCTCAATATTTTGTAACATTTGCTTAAGAAGCTGCATAAAACATTATTAGAAGTTTCGATGAGATAAAGTGTTATTCATTAGAAAAATTTAGATAAATAATGGTTCTATGTAAACAATTCTAAATTATTTTTAAATGCCTTTCTAATTAAACCATTTTTGGTAATGATTTTGATCGTGTAAATCAGCTTATGCTGGGTTATTTTAATGGAACATCCTTTTACTTCAACTCACTTAGCTGATAGAATTAAATAATACGTTTGAATGATGTAAAAATTCAGAAACATTTTTGGTCAAAGTCATTTTTTTTTGGGAAGAAAATTAAAATCAAAAACTATTTCGATCATATGAAAAAAGCAGGAAAATAGATGACTCATTTATTAATTAAAAGAAGTTAACAGGGCGGTAAAATATTTACCTCCAATGTTACCCTACTGAAGGAAGAGGAATAGAAAATTTTTTATTCCATTTCTTCCACAGTGATGAGGTAATTTAACCTGTATTACGTTACTGTCAGGAAATAAAGAGATTCGTCGATAACTAACAAACATCTCGTTCATACTTATGTAATTTAGATGAAGATTTATTGAATGATGTAGTAATAAATCCCATCAGATATATTTAACAAAAGGAAGATTTAATTGAATAAGTTAGTACCATGGATCTGATTAGAATTTGAAATTTTACTTACCTGTTTTTAATTATTTGCTTAGTTATTTGAAATTGAAACTTATTTAATAAATATGTCAGTTTTGATATAGAAAATCTTCATTATTAAAATACTCTACAAATTCACTTGGATGCTAAGCTAAAAACAATTATTGGCTAGATAATGAATACTGGCGTTCTTAAATCCATTTTTTTACCAGGAATATCTCAAAAAGTCTTTCTAGAGGAAATTATATGGGCATAAGTTTTAAATTTGCTAATTAGAATTATTATAGAAAAAATGAGTTCTCATCGTACGTAAAGAAACAGATGGAAGTTATTGGATGCCTTCTAATGATAGTGGAATTTGGTCAACATGTTTCTACTTTAAAAATATCTACATCAACAAGAAAGGACGACGTAGGTTAAAGAAATATTCCACTGCGATTACAGAGCTTAATTCAGTTGATGTTGGTAAATTTTATTTATTTAATTAATAGAGTACCATTTTGATCATAAAAAGTTAGATCATAAAAGAAACGAAAAACGCAAAATTATTTTCGCCATCCAATACGCCATGAACTATTCCGATATATTTATATCGGCGTCCACATATGACATACCGCGTAAGTTCTCTTCAAGTAGATAATTCGGAAAAATCATATGAACGTAGCTAAACTATGCTTGAAAATCTCTAGAACTTTGAAAAATAGGAAGGTAATGGCAAGTACATCAAAAATATGTATTTTTGAAGTCCATTTTACAGATTTAATATTAAGACAGAAATGATAGATTTCAACAATAGAATTCATTTTAAACACAAATATTCACTACGTTTAAAAAAAAAATTTGTTGTCTCTTTCTTTAATTAAATTTGTTCTAAAATATGTGAGATAACATAATAAACGTTTTAAATATTAATTCATTCCTTCCACATTTACGCGTAATTTTTTTCATAATTATTGATAGGCTTTATAGTATTTTGGAAGAAAAAGCTAATAAATCAACAAAAATACGTTTTTAAACTTCATAACACAAAGGTTTATTTAAATGTTTCAAACTATTTATGAAGAACGACTTTACGTATTTTTATAGCAGACCGCGAAAAAGTAGTTTCCATTGAAAATATTCATTACACATGTTTTCTTAAATAAAATAAAAAATTATTTATAATTTTATGTTTGCCCTCTGATGATCTCATTCGCGCCTATGTCGTACTCCCTTTAGAAAGCTGAATAGTACCTATCTCCTTTTTACACAAAAATTGTTGACTGAGAGTTCCTCTCTTTAATCCTTCATTTTATGCTGGAGAAATGACATAAAGCATTCGTGAACTCTACTGGAATTACTATTTTTGTTTGTTTTATAAAGGTATAATGGTCAATTTAATCTATCGG
Source organism: Druceiella hillmani (assembly GCA_039881145.1). NCBI lineage: Eukaryota > Metazoa > Arthropoda > Insecta > Lepidoptera > Hepialidae > Druceiella > Druceiella hillmani. The sequence continues at coordinate 6,118,023 of JAYKKI010000102.1, forward strand.
CTTTGTTTACCAATATACATTAAATTCCCAGTGTATCTTGAAAATCGTAAGTTTAATATTCATTAACGTAATAAGTAAAGCGTAAGTAAGTCTTTCAAATTATTTATTAAGTCACTATAAACACTGCGTTATTTTTATATTAAAATATAAATCCTCTTCAAGTTTTAGATGAAAGTCATATTTTTAACCGGAATAAGTCGTTTGTTTTATGAAGGTATAATATTCAATTTAATCTATCGCCTTTTTTCACCAATATATATGAAATTCCCAGTGTACCTTCAAAATAGTAATATTAATATGCATTAACGTAATAAGTACTTTGCTTTTTAAATTACTTATTAAGTCACTGCAAACGCTATTAAATCTGAAGTGAAATTCCTATATCCACTACGTTTTTTTCTTATTAAAATATAAAACCTCTTGAAGATTCAGATAAAAGTCACATTTTTAACTAGAATAAGCTGTGAAGAAAACGAATGTTTCCATTTTTCATTTCCTCTCTGCTATTCATCTAACCATGCATAGCTTTTTCATTTACGTATTAATTGGTTAAGTTTAAGGCAGGAAATGTGCAGTACTCTGTATACAGCAAAACGTAGCTATTAGTATTTAATTTTTATTACGTTCATGATTAAATGACTTCAGAAATAAAGTTATTTGCTAAAACTTAGTTTAATGAAATTAATTTTAAATCAATTAAAGAAATCAATTGAACCGACAAATAAACGAAATACATCATGCTGAATATTAATCCTAGGCGCAAAATGAAAATATTTCCTTTCTAAATATACTCAACTGAATTTTAATGTGACATGCTGACTTCATGGAAGAAACAAATGATAGCTAATAAACAAAACCCGTATAGCAGATCAAAAAATGTAATTATAGTATTTGCATGCAGATTTTTAAATATTTGAATGTTTTTGTTAATATTTAGGATAACCCTTACTTTTTGTTATATAAAAATCAATATTAAAGTAGAGTTGTACCAAGAAATTCAACTTTAAAGAAAAGAGATATCCACTGTGTTATGGATCATCAAGAACATATTTTTTAAATATGTAACTGCGACAGATGAAAAAAATGATATCTCTAAATCTCACTAAGATCTATTAAGTAATTATGAAGAAAGTATTCTATACAAACAATTTTTACATCCAGATAAGAAAACGTTTTCGTATAACTTATAGTAACCAACAAAGTTTAGTGAACTGCATATACGGCGCTTAACTTAGAATGATGAACGTGAAAACTAAAACGGGAAACTCATTGCAAAGTTTGGAAGCCGGAAACAGCGGTAACGTACTACCTGGCTTATTTTCCTGATAAATGCACCGTTCTGGGCTTACTGCTCTTATTCAGGTATAACTTCATTACTTCCACATTAGTGTATTAGGTAATTTTATAATAAAAGTTAATAAATCCCTAAAAAGTAACATAAAAAATTTTTATTACAATTGGATTTGTTTCTCATTCTTTTAATTTACGTTTTCTGGAAGTTTATTTTCATGATTCTTCGGGTAATATGCATTGATATTATTACATACAAATAATCCCACTTTATAATTGAGATTTATATAAAGTTTCATATGTTAAGTAAAATTCGCCACCGGCTGTGATTTGAGTTTTCCTACGTGGTGACTTCCTACACCCTGTTCATGTTGCTTAATATTAAATGTGACATTATAACTCATATTTTCAAGTACACATAACGAATAATACTAGGTATTGAATAATTAGAACCCCTTGAAAATTAGTGCGGTCCTTATATTTATGGTCCAAAAAATACTATCTGAATATATCGCTCTGAAAAAATGCGATATTTTGAATGGAGGCTCTATATTATAAATAGAAGCCTGTAACTGGTGCAATTAGCATATACTTATGCATTTGCATATTTTGAATAATTCAAAGATATCAGGTTAAAATGACTTTATAGAAATAGATGTAATTTAAAATAAATAGTATTTTTAGAGTCTGAAAAACCAATTAATTCAACAATTGATGACCATGATAGAGCGAGAAATAAAATAAAATTTGTAGTCATGATACACAACAATAAATATTATTGTCGTGAACGGGCATATATTATATTTTTATTACATCAAAAAATTTTCAATAGTGACAAAAAATCATAATAATACTCTAACAAAGTATATAAAATAATCAGCCACAACCATTGTGGATGGATTAAAAATACAACCTTAACTGACATTGACATTACTTCTGTTTGGCAAAATACATGTCTTTTTCTTATGAACATAATTCATAAAAGAATTATTTTATGGACCATTTTATGGTAATCCTACCGGTTCTGCGAATAACGTGTTAATTCCTCAAGATTAGTATGTTTCATTCACGTAGAAGGAATATAACGAAACACTATCTGGACTTTGTTCATTTTACTGGTTCAAAGAATTCCGTAGAAATTGTACTTACAAAATATTAAGGAAAATAATCTGACTTTTCAAGCAAAATTTCTAATTTGTCTGATTAGATATTCAAATAAAATTTAAAAATAGCTATTTTTTTAATTTTTTCTAGTTAAGATTACTATTTCATTCTTGCGACATTTGGTCCCATTATTAATGGTTGTAAAGAAAACAACCTATCCCCAAAACACATTCAGTTACTTGCCTGCTCATTTTTAAGACTATATTTTGAAAACTTGTTTAAAATCCTTTTATCCTGGACACGCAATTATTTTCTATGAAAAGTCCTCTTTTCGTGTTATATTTCTTTTTTAAATATATGAAAATTTTTCAAAACTTTAACCTTCTTATAATCTTTCATATTTTTTGATTTTGATATTGAGATTACGGGAAAAAGAATACGAAGACCGCAATTTTCCGCGAAATTTATATAATAATATATAAGAATTAACGAAAATCATGAATTAACTCAAACATGAAAGTTATAATTATAAATTGTAAAAAAAAATTAAGAATGATAGGATATGCCAACTGAATCCACATTTAAATTCCTTTTTATGTTATAATCACGTAGAGCATTTTAGAACCTCTTAATCCAAGAACTATTTGCAAAATTGTAACACTTAAGGAAACTACTTTACTGATATAATATAATAGTTTCTACTTTTTCAGAATTTATTAGGAAAAAATTAAGCATTTAAATCAGAGGTCTAGCAAACTTTTTTATCTCGCAGACCACTTGTCATGTTTTTCAGTTTTAGGTGCACCTCCAATTTTTCTCTGATTCACATTTGAACAATTCCGCTCATGAACACGGATCCTCTGTATATCGGCACAGTCCCCTGGGGATGAGCGTTTTACCCAAAACCCCAAAATATGACAAGTGGTCTACGAGACAAATTTTTACGTTTATGAAAAAAAAATTAGCGGCGAGTCCTCCTAAAACCAAGTAACATGGCAAATGGTCAATAAGATATTTTTATGTCTAAAAAATATTGATGTCTAAAAATGGTCATCTTCTCACACTCTCATACTGTTCTTTTATGGACATAAAAATTGTCCTGAACTCTCATTTATACCTCGAGTACACCCAATTTTTCTTTTCGTGAACACGGGCCCTCTGTAGATTGCTAAGGACCCCGGGAGAATCCCTTTGAAGCACTTTGTCAAAGAAGTAAAATATACAATGGGAAATTACCTATTAGCATATTCAAGTTAGTATAATTGTTGTGATCCTTACTTTCCTAAAAATACTAGTTTTCATTAATTATTAAGCTTAAATTTAAATTATCCCACATATTCCATTAACGAAAAATTGTATCTTATCGATAGTAAAGCACTGTGCACATACTAATAAAAAACGAGTAAAAATCGGATAGCTCCTATTTTTATCTGATGACTAACCTTCGTTTGATGAAATAAGGGTTAATTATAGCTTAAGGCTTGACATATAAAAATATTTTTTAATTTATTCCTTACACGTTTTCAACGGAAAATAAACTTAATCATTGTGCATGGCAATCGTTGATAAAAATGGTCCCGTGAGTCTATTTCCATTTCGATTTTCAGCCAGTTTTATATTTTGTCACCATCAGTTCGTTTATTTTAATACATTGCAAAGATAAATTTAACTTTCAATTTATCTTTGATATCAATAAACTGAAAATAATATTTACAAAATTATTGGTTATCGTTACAAGCAAATTACATTTTTAAAAGCAGCTTAATAAAGTAGATCGGCTGAAAATTTAAAAGAAAAAAAAGGTAATGGGCGGAGATATTTCACTTCATAAAATGATGCCTATGTCATTATAGTTGGCTAATATGTAATAGTGATACAGGTTTTGGAAAATAGTATTTACTTTGATAGATTATCCTCTCGCCATGATTTTTCTAGAGTATTTCGATGAATAGAAGCATTTTTTAAATCATGGAAAAAGGTTTGACATGATTTTTGCTTGCTTTTTTATGCCAAATTATAATAAATTCTAGGATAACATTCTCAAAATTATTCTACTTAATAAATATAAAAAAAAATTAATACATGATACTGGTTTTCGTCTGTTTCATATGATGTGTGAAAAATGAAAAAAATTATTATTTATGCAGTTGCATAAGTAATAATTTTTGTACCTGTGAATATCGCTAACATAGACACTTCAGCTATAAACTCCTATTAGCAAAATTATGTGATTAAATTTGTATGTCTATTCTGGAATATCAAACAAATCTATCTGAAGCACTAAATTAACAACTTATGTCTTTAACAAGATATGTAAATATTTTAAAATATTACCCACATGTATAATTTTATTGAATTATTTTGTAATAAACTAACGTATTCGTCAAAATAATATCAGTTAGCCCTGTTTAATACTTTGGCTTTGGTTAGTCCGATATTTTATTTCAGAAATATAAATAACAAATTAGATTTAATAGACGTCCCGTCTATATTAATTTTATATTCGTACTCTTTATTGAAAATTAATTAAAATGTTTTTCCCAATTTTGATTAAATCAATGTTCAGAAAATGAATATAGAAATATTCTAAATTTAAAAATTTAGCCAAAGTTTTTAAGGAAAGAGGAAGAAGCTAAAACTAAAGCGCTTTACTTTTCTAAGTTTAAATGTTAGTTTTAAGTTTTCCCTTAAATACGAAATATTATTAAAAAACAAAGTCGAAACATTTGACAATATTACTTGATAAGCAATTTCTATTCTGCTTTTTTAGCAAATATCAAAGTGTGAAAAATCGTTTCCAATTTTATTTGTAATGATTAAATGACTTGAACAATGAACCCGAAGAGAATATTTGTTTAAAAATATATATTTTTGACATTTATGAAAGTAAATATTTTATTTTGAACCACACGTTCGAAATATATAAAAAACAATCATTTCTAATTTATTAAACATTTAGATGTGAAGAAATTCTAAATGTAATGATGGGACGATCACATTGAATAATATTTTCGCCATGGCATTCGTGCTGTTAACCGTTATTGAGATTTTCAGGATTTTGTAGTGAAAAAAGAAATATTATAATTCCGTCATATCCATGCGCATCACAACTTCATAGTTAATACAGTCATAGTTTTATTTAATTGAAATTATAAGCTTTGTATAAGTATCTAAATTGACAAACAGAAAAATCTAAAAAATAATGTTATATGTACATCCCAATATACTCAGTGAAGGAGAAAAAAAATCGACCGTATCATTATATGACCCACGGTTTTTAAAATAAGATTGGAATTCCATTTAAAATATATCAGTTATAAGCCTCGTTTGCGCAATATTAAGCTACAAATTGTCTTACAATTTTAAATTCTAGCTACAAATTGTGTTAACATTTTTAATTATTAGAAACTAGTTCGAAAAATATCAGCATATCGTAAATATTAAGTTTCAATTAGTACTTCGAATATAATTATTACAATTAACTTGCGTCAAAAATTTCAGAAAATATAAGTAACTATGGTACCATTTTATGCTTTTCCAATACACAGTAGACCTATTTAATATTTGGAACCTAGGTATTAAAAGATGTACCATTCCTGAGAATAAATCTGTGTATGTCAAACAAAACTTATAATAAGCTAGGAAACAACATTTTAATAAGAGTTTATTTTTTCACCGTAAAATATTCCCTTTTGTGTTAGTCAAAAATACTTACGTTAGTATGTTGAAATTGTTTGACAATATAGATATGAATTACTAATATACGATCTGAAAATGTCATCTGAAGTTAAATCATGAAAGCGGATGTAAAATTGTTCAGCAAAAATATAAGAAAATAAATCGATCAAACACGATAGCAATATACCAACATCTTATATCAAATTCAACGTACGTATGTATACGTGTGTTCTTTATACGTTAGTACAACTTTCAATCGATTTTACATTATGATACAGTCATTATAACCAATTATATTCCCCTACCTAAAATCCTGCACTCCATTTCCCATTTGGAGGAAATAAATTTTTCCTTTGATTGAAACGACATTTTAATGCATTCGAACTTGGTGAGGGTGTAAAGTGTGGAGAGTGTTAAATGTTAACGTCAAGAAACGGGGCTCGAGTTTTTATTTTTGACTGTCGCTCATCCCCTACCTCATCCCCTTTTTTATTCATAGTTTTTTTATAATTGCATGAAGAATTAAAACAAAATGAAATTTTAGTAAATAGGAATCAATAAGCGATAAGGTGTATTAAAAATATGATTATTTATAGGCAATCACACATTTTGATAACTTTTAGTAGGAAAGTAGCCTGCGCATATATACAGAATATCAAATTATTTTTTCAAATATATTAGATTTTTTGTCGGTTTCCTTTAAGATTTTTTTTATTATTGAAAAATGCTATCTAAATGTTTGCGAAAGTGTAATTCCAACATTACTTATCCCATATCGACGAATTTTATGAAAATTTAATTTATTTACAATTTTGCTTTTAATAGCTGATAAAAATATTGGTTAAAACAATATATCCCTCTATGTTTGAGTTAGAATGTGGCGAATTAATCGATAAAAATATTCATATTTTTTATTGTAAGAAATATCATCTATATGTTATAAATTAGCGAAATAAAAAAGTCTAAAAGTACTAAGAATAAGCTATGATCAATCAAATAATGGAAATTGCTTTGATTATAAAACAAAAAATGTATTTAAAAGAAATAAATAACTTCAAATTTAAATGAAATTGTAATTTTCCCATTAAATCGTGTTTCTAGATTAACCAAGTTTTAGAATTAGGCCACCGATATACTGGAATTGATTTCACTGAACGCAAATCTCTAGACAATTAAGCTACAATCTGTAATCAAGAACTTGACCCTACCCTTGTATTGAAAAGAATAGCGAATAGACAGTTTTAAAGGGACACAGACTTAAGGGAGAGGAGGCTATTACCACTATGTTACATAAATTACCACTACTTGACCCTTTTCTACACGAGAAAATAAAGTCGCAAATTAAAAATAGTGTATAAATACCATCACACCAAAAACAATATCAGCCCCTTTATTTTAATTGAAAATAAATCGTAGCACCAAAAACACAGAAACTATCATAATTTAAATAGACATCAGAACGTAAAATGTGTAGTTTTATTTATAGCAACACAGTTTCTATTTTTTAAATTATGCAATTAAATACAGAATCAAGCTCCGTGATAATATAAATTTCTTATTAGAAAAATTTCCTCACGAAAGTAAATTGCAATCCTTTCAATTCGTTTTGTATTACTTAGGGAAATCGTAAGTACATAGGGCAATTGTAAATTTAAATGATTTATTAGTTCTTCCAATTTGCCTTTTAATGTGTTATGACTTAAACCGGTAAGTATTCTCTGTATGCAATTATTTAATATTTAGCATTTAACTTAGTGCTTAAATTTAATATCATTATAAATAGTTCAATGGTTTATTTGTAACTTTCCTGAAAGTATATAAGAATTACTTATGTATATAATGTGATAAGCGAAACGATGCCAGTGAAAGTAGTGAAATAACATATGTTACCCATGTTTATTGAAATGAGTAACTGATGTAATGTTGAAAATATTAAATTTCCAGAGAAAAATCTTTAAAATAATGCTGTTATACGTCACAAACATATCCACAATGTAGGACAATGTTTCTATTTCTGTAAATTATGTTTTAGTCGAGAATCGAGTAATTTGTTTAAAGATATCAAGCGCGAAAACTCCGTTTTAGGGTTGGACAAAAGTAGGTTGACTGTTCAAGAAAATTAAAAAATATCAGGGATCTCTAGCAGGGGTCTTTGGAAAGATACAGATAAAGCACACAGCGGTCGATCTTCTCTTCAGGTCGCAATTGAGTTTTGACGGGTAAAGAATAAACAAAATATGGAAATTTTAGGAAATAAATTGAATGTTTTGCTCAAGGATTCCGCTAAGAGAGGATATATTCAAAAGAGTGGATGAAGGTGAACTATTCTATGACATAGACATGCATCGCTTTGAACGATTCAACCAAATAAATGTTTAACTCATCAGTATACTTTATCTAGGGCGATTTCGACATTAAATTCAGAAAAATAAAAGAAATTATCGGATCAGATTCCAGGTTAAATTCATATTTCTCCATGAGCTTCGTATACTGCAACAGAAAAATAACTTCGGGCTGTGGAAAATAAGTTGAAATATTTTGTTTGGCTACCACATGTACTTAAATTAATGAAAGGAGGTTAAGTAGTTATCAATCTAATATCCAATCTCACGTAAGAAAACATTAAATTACAGGTATTAATATCGTGTGAAATTAAAAAAAAATCGTTATGCTCAATTCACAGACAAACATGGAAACGAAAAGTGTAACTAATAAAATACCTTGTATTTACTAGACAAACTAAAAGGTTTTTCACTTCAAATTATGGTTTGGAATTCAGTAGAAAAACTTTGTTTAATTCATTGCATGGTATATATTTTGTTATACGTAATATATGCCATACTGTGGATGAATTTACTATTCACATCATGATGCAGGCGGAGCTCAAAAATTTAAAAGTCCGTACTTTATATCGATTTAAATATATTTTCTCAAGCATAATCCACTAATTGTTGTTAAAGTTAAAATAGGCCAAAGGGCCTATTTTAACTTATAAAAATATCGTGTCACGTCATGTTCAATAACCTTTCTAGAAAAGTCCCAGACTCGTCTCTGAATACCTATTAGCATACCCAATAGTTATTTGCCTGAAACATAATATGTCGGTAAATATTTAATTAAAAAAAATCGAGTGCAAAAATATTCTGTTTATCACAATATACATATATATATATATATATATATATATATATATATATATATATATATATATGTGTGTGTTAATTTATTTAATACCTGGAACACTTATGCTTAGATTTTTCGTAGCGATGAGATTTAATTTTCAGGGAATTTTATTGAGGGCATCTTTTGTGTGATGATCGGATAAAATGAAGGTAATAACACAAAAAATTTCGTTCAATGACTTTTTATAACTGTCGTTGTAGTCTCAATCAACAATAAAGCTACGCTTGACTTCGATAGTATTTTATGTGACATACAAAATCCATCATTCACTAATGTTTACAATTACTTTATACAAATTTTTTCAAGCATGATGGAACTATGGAATTCAAGAAAAAGACTGGTAAGAATGTAGCCTATCAACTGATTCGGACAAGTGTAGGTTTTGATATGAGAATACCGTTCCGTGAAAGGTGTAAAAATGTCAAACAAATTTAATGTAGGTCACTCAAATGCTATATTCGACATCGTCGCGGGTGACGAAAGTTGGATGTGCTGTTACGAACAAAAACTAAGAGGCAGAGAGCAAGAAAGGACAAATTTCTGAAAAAATCTGATCCCTTTATTTATCGGATGGGCGGATTATTATAAGATTATTCGGGAATGAATCTTTTTCATTCCAGAATAATCGTATCATAATAATTACCACAGGCCAGTGTCCCAGTAATTGTTTATCTGTTATTTCTGGGAAATATCTGTTATTTTTGAAAAAAAGATCGAGGGAAATGCTCATATGAGAATATTCCTACATCACGGAAAGGCTTCTAGATACTATACTATAAGCTGACTTCATGAACGACCAAATATTTTACCGCATTTGATATAGAAATGTCGGATTATCGGCCATACAAACCCCACCCTAGCACCATGCGATTTCTATTCATTCCCAAGAATCAAGTATTGTTCCCAAAAAGTCGTAGAAGAAATGTGCAAGGAAAAGTGTTTCGACAGATTCTCTCAGTGCTTCCATTTAATGAAACGATATATTATTTGAAAATGATACAACAGATACTATTTAACAAGATATAATTTACAAATTTGCTATATGCACTTTTGGTATTCTAAAAACTTTCAGGGCTATCCTCGTATCGCAAACACTAAGGTAAAAATTAATATTTAAATCTTTTCTTTCTCTCATCAGTTCAAATAAAAACATGTTTATAATTTTGTTTCTAAATTTTCAGCACCAAAAGTGGTGTAAAAATGATTACCTCTATATTATTTCCCATAATTTATTATGAAATATATTTTTCTACATTGAGCGATATGCAATGCATATCTCTTAATTTTATATGCATCCCTTGTATGCAAACTCAGTTGTATTACGTAAAAGTTTTATTGTTTATATAAAACAATTTCACTGTTACTCTTATATATTTTGATATGAATATTAAATTTTAGAATTATAAAATAATGTCATAATGATGAGCAAAATAGGAATATTTTGAAAAGGAAAACATATATTGATTGCAAATACTTGACATGAAAAACTGCCTGCACATACAAATGAAATGTAAGACACATTTACACACGTCCCATACTTTGATTTTCGCAGCTAGAATAACAAGATTTTAGTTTTATTGATATATTTTTCTAAGGTTCCAATATATTAAATAGCCAAAACCAAGCAAAACTTTAACGAAGGACTGTAATCCAATTAATAAGTTTAATTTGAATTTATATTAGTAAGGATTATTCTTTTCATAGTAACAAATAAAACAAGGAAAGTATCACACGTAGAATAAGAGGGAAGGGAAGGGATCCAGATACGATTTTTTTGGCATTTGTTCTGTAGTTGAATTATTTTTTGCAATAAATTTTTATAGCCGTAGTTTGCTGAGTTCATGTCCTTTGGGATTTCATACCTCAATAGAAATTGAACTTGTATCACTCGCGTATTCCTTATTTGGGCTATTGGACGCAGTCGTTTTTCTCAGAAAGCGTTAAGCTTGGAACTCAAAAATTGGCATAGGGATAAAATATTTTAACACGCACATAAAAAATTTAGTAGTTATAACTTAAAAATAATAAAATGTAAATTTTAGATAGAGAAATTTTAGGTATATTTCCATTTCTTGGGTAGTGTGTTCTTATATGTATCAATTGGAAAAACGAGTAATAACGGTTTCAAGACTATTTCTTCAGGTTTTTTTGGAATATAATTGTTTAATGAACTTAAATACAAAATGGCCAAATAATATTCAATCAAGTTTAAAACGAATTCACTGCTTACATTAAAGTAAACAAATTAAAATGACATACCTACGTATTTTGTATATTGTATTTAAAATAATTTTTAAAATATTTAACTTTAAAAAGTATATATTCATATTTATAATAAAAAATTCACAAAAAGCATATTCTCAACCCTAAAGGGATTCAGAAAGTATTAAATTTAAAATTATGAAAAAATAGGATTTTTGGAAGCTTACGCGGAACCCTTTGATTTTTCTTGTGGCTTTCTGACGTTGCATTAACTGGCTCGGATTTGCCATTTTAAATGTATGGATGAATTACTGGCGTAGAATTATGTCAAAAAATAAATAAATGCCGTACTTAAATGACAATAAAAACATGAAAAGCTTTGCTTAGAATGATTTAAATTATTTATTTATTTATTAACTTTTATATTTATATATTAACTTTTATATATGCTACATGAGCAATCTCTTCCAGTCAACCATAACAGTTTGTATTAAAATTTAGTTAGTAGACTGTAAGATATTTTATAATGAAAATTCTTTAAAGCACATTAGACAAAAAAACAATTAAAAAAAAATGCAAAAGTACAGTAAAAAAAACTATTGACATGATTTGGGATGGGAAAGGCAGGAAAGGACAAGGACACAAAGGAAAAGGTTTCAGGAGAGGCAAGACTTTATCTTTATCTTTTCACTCTATCTTTGAAGATATTTAGAGACGTGATTTTTCTAATGTCAGGTTCCAGGTTATTCCAAATTTTCGCTGCTTGGACAGTGAAGGATTTTTCGTAAGTGGTAGAGTTATGTTTCGGAATAAGTAAGGTAAGTGAACTTTCAGATCGTAGCCCAAGGTCGTGAGCTGACAAATCTTTAAATTTGCCACTAAGATAATTTGGGCTATGAGAATTTTTTAATATAATAATAAAAATATTAAAAAGATGTGGAAGTATGTGAAGTTGGCGTCCATCACGGATCTTCAGCCGTTTGAAAAGTGACCTGTATTCAGAAATATGATAATTTTTTCTGAGGCCGAAGATATTCAGGATGCATAAATTTTAAAGGCGTCCCAACTTGCACAAATATTCTTCATTAAGATCAGAATAGCACATGTTTCCATAATCAATTAAAGGTAATAAAAGAGTTTGAAAACGGTAGATTTTCGTGTTATTCGGTAGAAAATTTTGAAGACGTTTCAAAGGGAGTATCCTGTTGAAAACACGATGACTAATATTATTTACTTGAGGCCGCCAATTAAGATTTTGATCGATCAGTAGGTCCAGGTTTTTAATAGTTGAAGTGTATGGTATTATTGTAATATTTAGCACTAATTTCGGTAAACTAGGTAGGTTTGTTTTAGAAGTCAGTCTTTGACTACCAATGATGACAGTTTATGACTTACTTGGGTGAACCAAAAGACCCATTTCATGAGCCCACTGACCAATTGAAGCGAGATTTCGATTAGGGATGTCGATGGTTTTTGATAAGGAATGGAGGTTCGAGTGCACATAGATTTGTAAGTCATCAGCATATAGATGATAATGATGCATATTACATCTTACACTGATTAAAATTACATGCAATAACCTCTATATTGCTTCGCGCCAAAAGGATTAATGCAATAATCTCCGAATTGCTTCGCGCTAAATAATGGTATGCTCATAAAACTATTTGTGTGTAGTAATAGATGGCTATCTTGTGTTTTTGTTGCTTGAGTGATATTATGTTTTAGCAGTTTATTTTGTGAATATTGTTCTTGCAAATGTTTATTGCTTCAAAATAGGATAATTGATTTCTACCAAATTTGCTATTTTTATTAAAATATCATGAATATAACAATAAAATGAATATACTAATAAATATATTTTACTTACAAAAACGATGGGTAAGAAAATACAAACATTTTTAAAAATAAAACGAGACATGAGCTCTAAGTTCAACGTTGCGATAGTGTAAGATATCTTGTTGTCAGATTGGCTCTCATAGATTGCAAATCAGTTTTGCTAAAAGTTAAATTCTGTTGTATAATTGTTTTAAATTTGAATTTATTTAAAAGTTAAATTTAGGTTAATTTTTTTTTAAATATTAGAGTTTGTCAAATTTTATCAAAACCTCCCGCTTACATCATGAAATTATGATTTAAGAATTAAATAAAAAAAGGCAAATGCCATGTTTTCTTTAATTTGGTTCAATATTTTTTTCATCCTTGATTATTAAATCATTATTATCTCGAATAGGGGGCAGCGTAGAAAGAACATGACATTATATACGTACACACATATAAAAGCATGCATCTGGGCGCGTGTGTCTATGGCTATGTACGTAAGCGTTCGTGTGCATATTTTTTACAAAAAGAATAAATTCTTGCCGTCGTGGTGTGTTGTATTGATCACAAGATATATGGTCTTATATGGCGCGGCGCAAGGCGAGGATCCTGGTTCAATTGCCAGCTGGACCGGTGTTCTGGTTAGCTCTGGTAAGGTCTCGTAGCAACAAGTCCGCTAAATGTATTAGTTGTATACATTAAAGTACATAAATATTTAAATAAATAAACAAATAAATTGTTTATCGCTATCAAAATATTGATCCCTATAATCCTGTATCAATATAAACTGATGGAATGCTAAATCAGGCGATTTCAAATGCTTTAATAGAGCAACGATAATCCTAATTTTCTTGTCATTCATTAGTGCAGCTTTGTATTGTCATTTTCAAAATGAAATTTCTATTAACCTAAAATTGAAAAACCTTGATGTCGATATAAGTAAACAAACTATGTTGCAACAGACGAAATAAATTTAAAAATGTGAAGAGTTAAAGCGTCTTAAAGAGAATAGCTTCAGGTTTCCAAAACTGTCCTTTTTAATTAACTGCGAATAAAAATAATAAAGGTGGTCGTATATATGCGACCTATGGATTTTACATAAAAAATTCCGTGCGAAGTTTCAAAGTTGGAAAAAAAATTATGGATTTTTTTAGTCATCCCTTCATTTCTGTCTGAATAATAGAAAAAAAGTAACAAACATTATAAAAATTATAAGATTTCAGTTTTGAAATAAATTAATTTTATGGGATAATTTTTCTTGAAATTACAGCAATAAATACCGGATAAATTTTCGATGACCCCTTCATTTTTACGCTAAGTGTTCACTAACAAAATATTTTTAGATATATAACAAAGAACATTAAGATTTGAAGAAAATTACGATTTACAACGAAGGATTGTAGGAAAATTAGGATAATCAGGTGTCCTCAACTATTTCAGTTGAGAGGACAAAACAAAAATACGTTCAAAGTATTTTCCAAGTTTGTAAGCTGTATACTTTAGTATTTCTTCTTAATTAAGGATTAGACAATATTTTTGCAGAAGTATTTTTACTGAAGAAAGATTAAAGAAGACTGTCAAAATTCTATACGGTAATGGGCCCAGTTGCCACAGGAATAAAAATGAGATTAAAGAAGATAAATAAAAAACGACGTGTTTCAAGAATTAGGGCTGGGACCAGATTATTTTATTAAAAATAATTAAAAAAATTATTTTATTAAAAAAAATTAAAAACATTATTTTATTAAAAAAAATTAAAAATATTATTTTATTAAAAAAAAAATTACATGAGATATTCTCTTTTGTAAAGAAATTTCTGTCTGTTGGTTGTCATACGCAAATTTTATAATATCTCTTTACGCGATCCTTTTTGCGCATTTCAAAATATTGATTTTCTGGGTTTGGTTTTTGAATTAATTTCTATTTGTATCAGGAGAATATATGTTTAGTGTCACTAAGAATGGCAATTATATCGAAAATCTTATAATTTACAATTTCTCGACAACTTGCACTTCCGTATGGAAACTTTTTCAAATCACTTTTTTAATAAAATAATCGCGACTGAGCCCTAATTTTAGTAAATACTTTATTTTTTACCTATATTTTTGTCAATTAAAATAACAATAGGTAACTCATATTTCGCTAAACTGAATATGTTCCAAAATTGACATAGTTTTATAGAAAAAATGAGAAAAAAACTATAGGAATTTTATCAAACTCGTCAATGGGATAAAAGAGAAATGTTTTTTGTTACGAATTGTTAGGTTATTTTTCATAATAGTTCCCAAATATAATATCTACGAAATTCTTTGAGCTTGTGAGATAATTTAAATGCAGATTTTGTTAGGTTCCATCCTCCATCTATGGATATACTATATTAATCCATGACGCTCACAAGCTCGACAAGTCACCGAAAAAATCACGTAAACCCCGATAAGAGCGAAAAAAATATGCAGTTTGATAACAATAGAACCTGCGTAATGACCTACATAAAAATATTGTAAAAAATAAACGGAAATAAAAACAGTTGAAATGTTCTTTCCGTAAGAATCAGAAGAAAACAACAATAATTGAAATAGAAAATTGTTCTCGTTTGAATCTAGAAGGGCACTGCACGTTCGCTTTCAGCCGTATATGGCCGCATGTTCGCCCATATTGGCTTCATCTTCAAACCTGTATCATATACTGTCTTGTTACCAAATAAAACATTAGAATGCAAACTTATTAATCTAGATATAAAAAAATACTATAAACTTTCGTATTGCACAGTGCACTCAGAAATTGATGAAAAATTACCCAATTTAATTTGTAAATTTATTAGCAGACAATTTGTAGTAATTATTTGCGTTAAGAATTTTGTAAATTGGAATCATTTTATGTCTATTTTTAACGGTATTCTACATAACTATATGCCATATAAAAATAGACACTATTTCTATTTTACCTCATAAATAAATTTATGAATTTCTTGAATAAGTTTAGGATTCACGAGGACTGAAAAGTTGTCAAATTTTGTTAAAATTGCTGTCCATGTGAAAATTAATTATTTAAAACGCAATAAAGTTCGAACATAGAGAAAATTTCTGTAGATATGTCTATGTAATTTGTCTAGATATGTCTATGTACATATCTATCTATGTATTAATATGTCTCTACTATACTATGTATGAATATAAACTAGTGTATAGTATGTTTATATTTGTATATAGATTTATTATAAAAATATATATACTCACTTTCATAAAAGACATTAAATCCCATCAGTTTAGTTAATACGAACAACCTGGAGCACTGCTTACAGCCAGTTGGGCAGCAATATTCATTAATTTGATTATTGAGTAAAAAAAAGAAACGCGATAATTTCGATGTTAAACTATAAGCTTTAAATTTTTGCACTTTCCACAGTTATTGTTGAAATATTGAAAAAATTCGATCCCCTTAATAAATTGAAAACAATATTAGTGGCTAACTTTTCCTTATAATTAAAATTATATTTCACGACCTAAAATTATATAAAATTTAACGTTTGTATATGTTTGTATTTACTTATACCGTGTCAACAAATTTTGCTACTTGAACACTAGAATACTCTAGTTGAATCTTACACAAATCAGTTTCTCTCGTCGTTCTCCCGTCTATATTACTTTTTATATACAATATGTTAGCAAGGATTCGTTTGCATATATTAGCTTGGTATTTAAAGGTACAAAAATAAAATTTAACTAGAAGCAAATCGCGAACACGTTACAAGGTACACTAAATTCAACATGAATAGCAAATTTTTTCACCGCCGGTATCTTTTATAGTTAGATAAATATGATTGGTTTTAACAATTTTTTTTATATGACTTAAATGCATTTGAAAATTTGACTGCACCTTGAAGTATACACTTTACAAATTTAATTAGCGTAAGTTCTATTAGAATAATACTCCATTTCATAACTCGCAGTAGTGAAAATTTGTCCCGTACTTAAAGCTTCCGCAGGACTCATGAATATTTTAGAGTTTTTATTTGAATCAAAAATATAACAGTATTTTAACAAATTTACACTAACTTCAAAATAAAATATATTACTTAAGCATATTGTTTGTAAACTGATTAATTTACATCGTAGAATTTGTTTGGTCACAGCTGCGACAGGGTGGAAGCTTCTACGATACGTGATATTTCCTTGAGTTTTTATCTGAAATAAAAAGTTTCTTGAAGCGCTCGAAAAGTAGCAGATTTTTAATACTATTAAGAGTAATGTTAATCAAGAAATTTATTCATTTTGAATTTGCACCTAAAACCATTGGAAATTTTAAAAATAGTACATTTTTCAAATACTCGAATACACGAAACAATATAAATTATTAAGTTCGAGTGGCAATATAGAAATGATTGTAAGATTCGTAGAATCTATATGAAATTTGATCTTCAGCAAATAATAACTAAATCAAAATTGATCAGTTATTTTTTTTTAACAGGAAAAATGCAAACATGTACTTACTTGCTCCAATTATGAAGCCATCGAGTCACAGAGTTCTACCGAGAAAAAATGGAAGGGTGGAATAGCATTACTCATTCTCATTTACATATATATATATATATATATATATATACATATATATTTATACATATATACATATATATACATACATATATATATATATATATATATATATATATATATATATATATATATAAAGACTTATTTTTACTAAATGATAAACATCTGCAGATTGTAGATCGTGCTGACACCAGCATGGGACAAAAAACATTAAGTTTTAACGTATTTTGATAACAATTTTTGTTTGAATTTATTAAATTGATCTTAATATCTGATATTTTTCTAATGCTTATTATTATTTTAAAAGTTTACCGCCGCTAAAAACAATTTTTTTAAATATTAAGCAGTAGGTTTAAGAACATGCTGAAGTCGAATATTGAATTTATTTGGCATTAATTTAATGGAATTAATTAGACTTAATTGTTTAAATATTTTGTATATATTTTTGTACCAAAAAAAAATGTAAGCACGTGGAAATTATTATATTACGTTTGAAAAATAATATTGTAAACCAAACGTTATTGGGTACAGTAAAAATGATATTTTTACTGTACCCAACCAGCTGAAAATATTGGAATACGAGAGAGCGTTTATAACCAATTTAAAAGATACCAAGGCGCAAGCGAAAAGAATATTCTACAGCAAATTAGTTTACAGTTAGAGAAGGTTAAATTATGATTGCATCTGAATAAAATATGGCAACTGGAAATGAAACCAAAGATAATCCCCGAAGGGTAATTCTATACAGTTTACCGTAATTTTTAAAATTTTCTAGAACCGCGAACAATTTCCGACTAACGAATGGAGAGTTACAACCAATCATATATTGGTGAGCGATTAGTAATAAGTAGAATAAATTATTTGTCTACAACGCTTGTAAATGTGTATATATATATATATATATATATATATATATATATATATATAGATGTGAGATTTATAGACATCATTTTCTTAAATAATATTGTATATAGTAATGTAGATAATAACATATCAACGACCTTAGAAGAGCATATATTAACAAAAAAGGTTAAGACGATTAGAGCAATTTACCTGAGATCAACAGCCTTAATGAACACTTGTAGCTGAGACTGATTCATAATCCGTCAGTTTTCACGGTCAGTTTTATTGAAAGAAAATCCAAAGGTAGAATCGTATTCTGACCGACTTTCCTATCTTGCATCCATAGGAAGCCAAATACAGCTAGATAATGAGCGTGTGTCAAGTCTATTTCGATGAAGAATCCCCTTTCTTTTCCCTGTTGGTTTCTTATTTTTTCATTCCTTGTAAAATTCCTATTCCGATTGAGAAAAAATAAATTTTTGTCCAATTATGTCGAGGAAACGCGTTCTTATTATTCAGTCTTGTTCTGCATTTACATAGCTGTTATATTTTTACGAGAAAAATATAATGTAAAAAAACACTTGCAGATATGAAAGTGAAATTTTATTTTTAATAAAATATTCAATGAACCATCAAAAATATGTATTTTAGAAGAAATGGAAACTAAAAGGAGTGTACCTTGTTAAGTTATTTTGTGCAATCATTTAGAAAATATATTTTCACAGCGAGAATTTTCCCTTCTAATTACTTCAACCACCGCCAACTAACATTTAATTTAAATTTATTTTCACCGGTACGCTCATTGTATTTCATTACACCGGTCTATGGTTCAAAAATATATTTTATTCAAAGAGTTTTCTTGAGTTCTTTGAATAATTTAAGGAAAACGCAAAACGATAATCAACTGTTTCGGGAAACGCTAATCGCTCTTTTATTTGAATTAAACATCATTAGCAAGTAGACGAGTCATGAAACTCGTCATCAAAAAGGTTCAATGACTTTAATTATTTTTAAAACTATAGTAATAAAGTTCCATTTAAAATGAACGTCTGTTGTTTTAATTTCACGTTATTAAAACATAAGATCTTTCAATATTTATTTGCATTAAGGTGGTCTTAAAACTTATTTCACTTCTTTGACGACTTTGACGAAACTACTCAAATGGGAAATGTAATTCTTGACAGATTAAAAATTTTCATTACGTTTTACAGAGAAAATTAATGAAACCTCATGACTAATTTTCTACGTAAATTGTTTACTCAGTTCCTGACCACGTATATATAAATATATATATATATATATATATATATATACATAACATAAGAATATATGCATACATGTATGTATGTACAGTGCTATGTTTAAGTTTCTGCCAGTCTCTATCCGAAGATAAAGTTTTTTATTATCGACATCTTTACACTATGAACAGAAAATTTGCGTAAATTTAAATTTAAGAGTGTCTGGGACTTTAAAGTGTCTTTCTTGTAAATAGGACCTTAAGAGATCTGGAGAAAACGATGGGTGAGGAAGGATAATAAATAAGAAACTTTAGATAATCATTAGTACTATACTCCAAGCACACGTTGGCCTCTTTAGAAGTTGAACGTATGTTAGTTTATGTATCAATCGAACAGAATACTCCCATGTCTCCAAGTTATTAAGTGACTTTTGAAGTATAAAATCATGAATGTAATGGCTCTGCCAGATAATGCGTAGTTAACCTAGGATATGTTCTAATAGTGCTTTATTTAAGAGAAATATGGATCAAATTTCCTTTTTGAACCTTCAAACCTATGCTTGGTTAAAGTATAGGAGAGTACATCTTCACTTATCGTTGTGCATTTATAGTGTGTTACTTTGCTTTCTTTTGCCCTAGACACAATTTATAAGGCAAGAGCCCTAGGTTCTCTCCATAAAATTTTGTTCTTTGCTGGTTGAAATTTAATTGCTAACTGAACAGAAGATCGAAAGCCGCACTCATTATATGTGTGATATACACGAGATATTTGAGAGGTTTGCGTAACATTTCAAAAGGGTTTCGTATACAGTTAAGTGAGTATAATGTAAGTCTCTTGAAATATTTACCTACTATATTTTTCATAGATATAATATATCGTGAATGTCTCAAAAACTATGATATTTAGATTCATCGTTATATTTTGGTTGTAAACATTAGTTAAATAAGGTACTTGCGGCAAATAAGGCCCGCGGTGTATAAAGGTCCACATTTGAAAACTTGGGCCTAAATGATTTTAAACGGAAAATAAGTTTACGTACACATAGATACACTTTACATAAAAATATCCGAGTGGCGCTGCCGTCAATGGCGCCGCCATCTTAACAGTAATGACCCACACCTCACGAGATGGAGTGCGTTTACGTGGATTTATATCTTTTAGTGATTTAAAACGGTAATTTTTTTGTTTAATTATTGTTTTGTACTTAAATTAATTAGTAAACTGTTAAGAGTAAGGCACATATGTATCCTTTTCAAGAGCTACTGTCGAATACAACTAGCGTAAAGATTAAATCAAAGAGAAACGCAATTACTTACAGAGGACAGCGGGTTATCAGGGAACTTTTTAACGAAAAGGAGAAAGGAAAAAAAAATATGAGAACAAGAGAATCCAGAAAAAAATGAAAGAAACTGAAAAAGGACAATAATCTCAAAGAAAAATTGGGACCAGTAAAGGAGAAAATAAAAAAAAACTATTAGAATAAGGAAATTGGTTTTGCTGCGCTTTTGGAGAAGAACATATTTCTGAAATGCGGCAGCGTGGACAATGCAAAACATGGTACCACGAAGAATGTGTGGGGCTGAGAAAAGAAGATAGGGAATTTTTTTATTGCCAAGACTGTGAATAAGTTTATTTTCTTTTAAATTACCCCAAAGTTTTTAAATAAGTATTGTAATACTTGACGATAATAATTTTTTTTTAAAGTTTATGAGAATGAAAGTCTTCATTCTCATAAACTTATTTTATTATATTTAGTTATGTTTGAAAAGAGTATGACTATTTACAATTGCTATCTATATCTTTATAAAGCCAGGCACGATATAAGTCCCAAAATAGTTTTTTTATGACGATTACTTTAGAAGATATTATTTGTTGATTGTTTTATGTTAAATATATGTCCAGGGGTAGATTCCATTCTTTTGATTCGTTGACTGTTTTCAGAAAAAATGATTCTTTTTTCGGGCCTTATTATACTGTGGTATTTTAATAAGGTCCATTGACGAAGTTTTTAAAAACTTTAATATTTCTTTTATTATTGATCTCTTATAGAAAGTGATTTACATTTGAATTTATTTAATAAATAAATTACTCGTAAAACATAATTCCATATGTTTTTATTATTAATTAAACCGAATATTCAATTTTCAAATAAGGTGGGCCTTACATACCCCTTGTACTTATACAATAACGTTATTTTTTTAAATTTTTTAGCGAATATGTTGTTTACTCTACTTTTCATATGAACATTTATGAGTATTTGAGTATTGAAATACTATTAAGATATATGTAAATTAATATGAAATTTTTCCTGTAAATAGTTTCTGATAAAAACGACTGATACCGATGAATAGATGAACAGATAGACGTATATGTGATTGATCTTTTGAGGGTTCCATTTATATATATATATATATATATATATATATATATATATATATATAAATATATATACATATATATATATATATATACATATATATATATATATATATATATATATATATATATTACTGGTAAATATTGATGCTAAATTTATTTGAAGAAGAATGTTTTCATAAGATTTCAAGTAAACGTTTTGTGTTCGGAAAGTTTACGTATAATTTTGTCTCAAACAGTTTATGTATTGATTTGTGAAGTCTCATTTTGTTATAACTTTATTTCAATTATTCTACTCGAGACAAATATCTTGACACACTTTGAGCTAATTTTAATATAAATTTTATCTAACTTTGCTTCTCGAAGTTTAAGACCATTAGTAAAGAGACTGTTGAGGACGGACAGAAATTGCACTGTGAAGATTGTATATACCCCTATAGATATAAATTTTCAACTTTTTTTTACTTAATTTCAACTTAATTATTCTATAAATATAGTGAAATCCCCAAAATTTATGAGATTTTGAAACATTGCTATAATTAACTACATAATTTTAAATAAACTAAGGGTAAACACATTTCTTAGAAATTTTGGATTTAACCGTTTCTTAGATAGGTTTGATAGGTGCTATGCTAAATTTAATGTTTCAAAATCAAACTCGTTCTGGAGAAAACGGTTGTAACAGGCAGACATATGATTGGACAAGTGAGTCATAAAGACTCGGTTTTCTTCTTTTAAGACACGAAATAATAAAGGAAAACAAAAAATTTATATAGGCAATTAAAGTGTTCCAAAATAATATCCTCGCACTAAGAATTTTATTTTGTAAAAATTTGACATTTACTATCAATTCGGGACAGATATAAAATCAATAACCTTTTTGATTAATAAATTGTTGATGGTCTACTTATTAAACTTGTATAAATTTTATCTACGCTCTTGGTATTCTTATCTTTCTGTGTTTATTACAGATAAAATAACCAGAAGGAATTTTTATTTAACAAAGACGTCTCGGTACTGGCT
Organism: Druceiella hillmani; assembly: GCA_039881145.1. Lineage (NCBI taxonomy): Eukaryota > Metazoa > Arthropoda > Insecta > Lepidoptera > Hepialidae > Druceiella > Druceiella hillmani. Next base: position 6,141,328 of record JAYKKI010000102.1, read on the forward strand.
GTTTGAAAAATTAAGTACGGTCACAAAAAAAGGACGTTAAACTGCTTCAAGGAATGCAAATTAATTCATCAACCTTTGACCTAAAGTAAACTTTTTCTTAATTATATGAGGGTAATAACCTTTTAAACAATGGAGAGGGAAAGAATTTTTAATATTTCATAACAATCGTTTGGTAGGTTCATTTAGAAAGTGGCTATCAGGCAGTGTTCGATACACGTAAACGAATTAAAGGCTAATTATTATTTTCCTACGTAATGCATAAAACTGGTATAGTTCATATGTGTACTTGGTAAAGAAATGACCATCGAAATACACAGTGTTTTGTATATTTCTTTTTCATAATATTGTGTTATTAGGTTCTTAACTGGCATTCATTCAATTACTTAAAATGAATGAAAGTCGATTCATATTTCCAATATCCATAAAATGTTTTCTATTCCAATGACGAACTCCTCAGATATTTTGAGGAGTTCCTCATTGTGATGAATTTATCAGAAAGTGTGCATCTTCTTATAGCTCGACTCTTTCTTTTAGATATAGGAAAGCCAGCTGTAGTTAGAGCCTGGCTTTCCTATGATGTAATAAGTAAAGATCGATCTCACTATTAGTGCTTATTCAGGAAGATAGTTGAAAGGAAAATGAACATCAAATAAATGAATAATAATTTTTATCTAAAAATAGCTCCTGAATAAAGGATTATTTATCGTAAGAAAAGAGAAATTAGCCTTAAAAATATCTATGGATAAACTTGTACTTGGTTGGTTTTGGAATGTCATTCGCTTTTGTCTATGTATATCTAAAGATCTAACCGTTTAAGGTATTTATGGAATCGTAAAGTGGACATGTCCCTCAGTTAAGTGTATTCTTCATTAATTATAAAATTAAGGAGGTGCTTTCAGAGATAGCATATAGGAAAGAGTAAACTCGACCAATAAAAAAGAGTGAAATATCGTCTGTTTACGTGTTTGTTTGTATTTCTATCACAATAAAACAAAGTAAAAAGTTTCAATGAAAGTATACATACATTTAACATATACCCTATATTAAAGAATGTATTAGATATAATTTAAATTTCTTTAACACTAACAGAGAATAAACATAAAGAATACAAAAAGAAATTAAGCCCGAGTATGAACAAGTGAATGCACTCCCAAAACCACATAAAAGGTTAACGATGACATATATCTATCATCAACAGGTAACACATAATAGTGTTGTACTTTTAAATAAAAGGATTATTTCTGAAAATTCCATTATTTCCGAACGTTATTTTCTTGGTTATTTATTGCAAAATCTTAAAAATGCTTATGTAAAAAAAATTTGTTCTATTTCCGTTGTAAAATAAATATATTTAACTACGAAAATCCTCTAACGCTCTATCTAGTCATTTATAGTTTGGTTGTTATAGGGGTAATTATTTATCCTTGCGTTTATTTACACAGTATCTACGTATTTGAACCAGGAAGGGAACTCTGCCAGATGGAGTATTAGCGCATATTCATGAGGTGAAGAGTATATTTCCCTAAAGCCAGATACCAAGTTGCTCAAGCTCGTTGTAATAACATTATAAAGTAAGACTTCCAGAGTTATATATTCTCTGTGTACTCCGCAAATAAATGTTGATATAACGAATCAATAGAACTGTGAAGTCGTTAAAATGTAAAGCAGTGATTAATATTCATGACTCAAAGTACATTCACACAAAATTTTATTCCAGCCCAATGAACAATACGGTTCGAAGCATCGAGGAAGCGAATGTGACAATATAATGTTAAATACTGGATGTTGACAACTTTGGGACAATAAATGCTAATAAACGGTTAGGAATAAATTATAGTAATCATTAAGATTACCAAATAAATTCCATGAAATTTTATTTAGGGCAATCGATTCAGAAGACAATTGTCAACGCTGTAATTTGCGCAAGTATATTTATTTGTCTTAAAAACCGAATATTTGTTTTCATTAACAGTATACATAAATGCACCATTTTTATATTTGAAAAGTATACAAAATATATTTCCTAATATAAGGTTCTTCAGTAACTTTTTGATAATAAGTACAGCCTTTAAAAATGGCATGGTAGGAGCCAAAACTTTAGAAAAAAATATGTACTCCAGTTGTATTTATTTAACATCATTTAATTTAACATTATAAATAAACATTATACACAGATTAATATTTGTCATATGTATTATTACGTTTTGTCGCTTTTACACTCTTCCATCTGTTCATAATGGTTTTAATTGTGTTTGAAATATATACAGACCAAATGTAAAAAATCGTCCACGTTTTTATTTTACCCTACCCTTCTTATTCACTAATTTATTCTCACATAATTCTATAAATATTTTATAATACAATCAGATCTCCATTACAGCCCTTTATTTATTTTCATAATAACATTAAAAATAACTTTTTTGCTTATATTTCAAAGCACACTTTTCTTGGTTTAATATTGAATTTAGCTCTTTATATACTATACTTAAACATAATTCTTTAAAGAGATAATCCAATAAAATACTAAGAGAAAAAAAGAAGTGGTGATTCGATGGATGTACAGGAGTATGAGTACATTTCTTTAGAAATGTTCCAGAAATCCAAAAAAGAAAAATGAATAAAATCAGTTTAAGTATTACACTATGTAGAAGCGTAGTTTTGTTGCGAAGGCATTCTATTTTGGCTTGTCTTGGTTCCCTAACGCAATAAAGAACATTTACAACTTCATCATTTCCATCCGTCCACCTGTGACATACTTCGTCTATACAGTTTCAATCTCGCGGGCAAGAAATCTTGCGATTAAGTAGATGTTTGATGTTGAGATGTCAATTACTATTTTGCAAACAATTTTAAAAAATTCGTAGTAATTCTCTGCATATGCAAAGTTGGAGAGATACTTCTTTTGTACAGCTTATCTAGTGTCTATCAAATTTAAATTAAGGATCCATTTTTCAAGTCGAAAAGCCCTTTCCGAAATATAAAGCTTTAAAATGATGTGATCTACCTCTAATTTTCCACCATGGGTTGGAAAATTTTTAAAATTGTGATATTCAGTGTCAAAGTGATATTCAGTATCAAATATTACAAGTAACTGGTATATCGTACCAAACATCCTATCAAAAATAGTCAAGGTCAGAATTCTATTTTACACTCATGAATAATTAATCTCAAGAAAAATACTTATTTCAAATTATCGATTAACATTGTTATATTTATAGCAATCTGAATCTTCTCACAACAGTGTTGCCCCGTAACCAATTAATCAATGGAAGTTGGAATCATCGATATTCCCCTTAAACTTAACGTTACGTATGTATTATGTCGCTATACATGTAATAATATTATAATTTTCTTACAAGAGTAAATTTTTAGTTGAGAATCTGCCTACGTAAAGCATTTAAAAGATTAAATTATTGTTTATAAATTTATCTATTTAATTATATTTATATTATGAAATGAAAACTTGATTTAAATTAAGTGTAACTGATCGTAAAGGCTATTCACCTTAACAAATATTTCTTCGTGAGTATGCGTCTTGCTAGAGTATGCGTTACAATTTTTATTGAAAATGCTCGCTAGAAGTGCTTTGTTTTTTTTAAAATTTTTTTAATCGAAATTTAAAGTTTGATGTGTGGAGAGGGTCTTGTTTGAACTATGTTGAACGCAATTATCTCTAAACATTAAAATGACTTAGTATCGATGGATATTTTATTCTCCTTTGAACAGCATTTTTTTACCCTATATAGTAAAGGACCCCATAATATAATGGGGAGGGGGAAAAATAGTCCTAATTCATATTTTTTTTTATTTAGAGCTTTTAAGATCTATTTCCATACTAAATATCATCTCAATAGGTGCAAGAATGAGATAATGATTGAATAGGGACCTATAGACGGATGGTCGGACAGATGTAGCAAAGCTATGCTTGACTACGAAATCATAAAAGTATCTAAACCTTAATAGTATTCGTAATTGTAATCGTGGATACTTCAATTCTTATTAAATGATTCAAATATAAAATAAAAAAGCTTTAATATTTTAAAAAGGGTTTTAAAATAATTTTGACGTGAAACATCTAATGGCATAACATTTGTAAGGGAGTTAAACATTCTGATAGCTCTCCTAACGTGCCAGTCGGCCAGCTTCGCGTCTTGTCGACTAAGATGATTATAAAATTGAAAATATATTTTCAACAGATTGTTAAGAAATATTTCTATTATAAATTATTTCATAAAATAAAATAATAAAATTAAATGAATATTTCATCATTAAAAATTATCTGAATATTTGTTTTCATTGTTTTCCTTTTATTCAAATGGAAAGTCAAAATAATTTAAATATTCCACATCTGCTAGGCATCCCATGACTATTCACATTTTTTCCTTTTAAATTTAATTTTGGGAAATATTCATATGTAGTAATTATTTTTAATGCCAAATATCATCTCTTATTAACAAATCTTTAATTGGTCTTAATACCGATCAATAAATTTAAGACAGCAGTTTGCTAATTATTTTCATAATTGGGATAGCCATTGGAAAAACCTATTCTATCCGTATTTAATTATACATTACTAGCAAGCTTCGAGGAAAGCACGCAAAAAGTTTCACAAAAAGATTGAATTCACTACAATTTCGGCAAGATTATATAAACTTGTGTCCTAAATTTCTTCATGGGTAATTCAGCTATACTTCTCGAGTTGTTCTTAGAAATTCAACAGTCATAAAATAAAAAAGTCTCTAGTCTAAATTCAGTAATATTTTCCATTATTTGAATAATCATCTTGGTACAAAAATAGTGTTATTTCACTTTTATTTGTTTTTTGTATATGTGTTTTTTAGGAAACTGTATATTTTCTTTATCATAATTTTTTAAATTTTCTTTGACTTTGACTGACATTTTTGGAAAAAATCTCAAAAATGGATTTTTTTTGAAGACGGGACAAATATTTTTACCGACAGCTAAATTTAACAACTAAACAAACATTGTAAGTAAGATAAGAAAACATAAGGCAGATTTTGAATATGGTTTGCTTGTTTCAAGTGAAAAATGGCATGTTAACTTAATATTCATTATTAGTAATAATAAATTACACTAAATTATATAATAATTTAAGTCAAAAAAATATGTAAGGGGTAATAACCTATGTCCCAAAATAGGCGATTCACAAATGTTCCAAAAAAATCTATAGAAAGAAGATAACATCAAATATAATTGAAATCAGGTTATATATCAGGTTATATAGCAGGTTAGATATCAAAAGTATATATAAAACCGCACACTTGTAATAAATATATCACTGTCGTGTATTATCCTTGCTATGGAACTATTAAATTTTTCCACTCCGTGTTATGAACATATTAACATACAACAAGTAAATTTTTTACAATAAATTATTCTAAATGTTGTTACTAATAATTTCAATAATTAACCAAAGATGATGCACAATATTGTAGAATTTAACAGTAACGTCTGAATTATAAACATCTAGTCAGTTAGTCGAATTTTTTTGATTGTAATATTACAAATGTCTAAAGATTATGTAAATCAATTGACTCGGACACTCTCTTGAAAATAATAAGTCAAATAGCCTTTCCAACTGATAGTATTTGGTCTGCCAATCGACTTGTATTAAATCAATAAAACTTCGTAATTTTTGGTGTTTGGGGAATTTGGGGTTCATGCTAACAATTCTTTGAGAAAATGTGAAAAAATAAAATTATTTTCTTTTATCTATATCAGAAACTTTTCCAGTGAGTTTCAAAATATTTTAAATTTATTGTTACATAGAAGGTTTACATAAAGAAAATCATATTTCGTTATAGCACAAACGAGAGCACATGGAAACAATTTTATAAAATTGTATATATGAAAATAATGGCATTATAAGTAAAAACTGTAAAAATAGAGGTCTATTTAATCAATCGATCTACTGAAAATATCAATCTACTGAGTAACATTTCAATAAAGAGGAAAAAGTTAAAAGAAAATTTAAGGAAGAGTAAATACTGTTTTTGAAAGTCTTTATTAAAAGAAATAAAATATAAAACCGGATACTTCATATTTCTTCCCTGAGTTCACATATTCCTTCAGTTTTCGAATATGACAACAGTTAATAATAAAACTCATTACATTTGTTTATAGCTAGGTATATTTAAACTTACATATAACAA